>CAIGRL010061895.1:0-29290 GCA_903798325.1 Fraxinus xanthoxyloides | reverse complement strand
TCGGTTCGGTCCGATTCGGTTCGGAATTTTGGACACCCCTATTCAAGACTGCAATTTCCTTTCTCTTCCGTATTCTGTTCATTTGGTCCGAAGTCAAAGACACTGAAGTATACCGGACAAATTTTGCCCTCAGAAAGTTGAAAGGCTGAAAAGTGAAAAGCAACCTTTAATTGCTGTCTTTTGGGTTCCAATGGGAAGTTTGAAGTTGATTCTGTTACAATTTTTGTCCTGTGTGGCTATGGTTGGTGCTTCCTTCAGTCTTCTCTCACCCAAAGGTGTCAACTTTGAAGGCAAGTTTTACCTTTCATTCACCGTGATTTCAGTAGTTTACACACACTTCTCTTTATCAATTTATTGAAATCTTGAGTTGGGTTTTCTTTTACTGTACAAGCAGTGGCTGCATTAATGTCTATGAAGAGAGAAATGAGAGATGAAAAACATGTATTAGAAGGATGGGATATTAACTCTGTTGACCCTTGTACTTGGAACATGGTCGGTTGTTCTTCAGAGGGCTTTGTAATTTCATTGTAAGTATTTCAAATTTCTTCTCTTTTTTTTTTTTCTTTCATTTAAATGTTTTCGTTTTGCTTGAATTTCTTCCCTCCCCGTTTGCAGAGAAATGACCGGTGTGGGATTATCTGGTACCCTTTCGCCGAGTATTGGGAATTTAACCCACCTTCGGACAATGTAAGTGCATCTAATTCCTTTGCATATTGTAGGCCATTATATAACAGCTCGGAATGTTACCTATTGGGCGTGTTTGTTATGCTATTCTCGACACAATGGATGGAAAATTACAATGAACAAGATTTTTACACCCTCCCCCCTTTTTCTTTTTTCTTTTTTATTGTTATCCTACTTGGGGTCCAAAATATATTGAAAGCCTTCCTTTTTTAGATACATATGCTTCTAGGTTTAATACTATTCAGCATCCTAATTTCAGGATGAGCAATTCACATGGTGTAGACAATCTTTTGTTACGCGTATTTACTATTTAGGATGGTAGCAGGAAATTCTTTTTTCTTTCGGGAAAAAGGTGTGTTAATTGTGAAGTTAAAACCTGGTGGAATGAGAAGTTTGTCAATTGCATCCATAGTGAGACCAATTAGTATTGACTTTGGTCATTTTTATCGACTCATTGTTTGCCAGTCATCGTCATCTTTATGTGATTTTCTTGGAACTTCTATTCATTCTTCATCAATGACGGCAGCCTATGTGGGAGACTAGAAAGTTACTTCTTTAACTTCGATTTAATTGAGAGGAGCATCGTACTCAGTGCAGTTTATGGATTTTTCTATTTCCCTCCCTTGTTCAATACTGATACTTTTTTGTGTGTGGGGTGCAGGGGATGAGGGAGGGGGATTTATTTTGACTGAACGAGTGCAGTTTATGGAGAGGTTGCACTAAAACGATTTCTTAATATGTTTGCTTAATTGACATCGTAACAGGTTATTACAGAATAATCAGTTGTCTGGAGCTGTCCCTGCAGAGATTGGAAAGCTTTCTGAATTACAAACTCTCGACCTCTCTGGCAATGAATTTGTTGGTCAAATTCCAAGCTCTCTTGGTTTTCTAACTAATTTAACTTATTTGTAAGTCTGACTTGATAATGGACTCCAGTTTTCATATTATATAATGTATAATATAATTTTATACTTTTTCTTTCTTGTTCTAGATTTGCTTTGATATATTTGAATTTGATCATTTCGATTGATAAATTCTCAGGAGGCTTAGTAGAAACAAATTGTCTGGACGAATTCCCAAATCTGTTGCAAACCTTACCGGTCTTTCATTCTTGTATGTCTTCAATCAGAAGGTGAATTTTGTGATTATGAGTTTTTAGATAAATTTCAAATGATTTGGAAACCAATATGTTGCAGGGACTTGTCCTTTAATAATCTGAGTGGCCCTACTTCAAAAATATTAGCTAAGGACTATAGGTGAGGTTCTCTGAGTAGTGAATTTTATTATTCATTTAGAAAGTCTTCTGTATTTATCCAGTTCGTAGATTTTTTGGATAAGATTATGGAGGAGCTAGTTAATCATCTTTGAATCTGTATATGTGGCATAAAAATGACCATTCGAACTTGCTCGACCATCATTTTGTCTAATGCTATTTTTTTTTTTAATTTGTTTTTCCCTGGAATTCTTTCTTAAAAAAAAGTTATTTTGGATACTGCTCTCTCCTTTTGAGTCTTTTAAGGGCTACTTTTTATTTCAGTGTTGCAGGGAACACCTTTCTTTGCTCTTCATCCTCAGAAATTTGCATGCATATTCCCAAACCGGTGAATGGTACTGTGTTTACAATACTTGGCAACCCTTTTTCTTCGGTAGAATATATTATTTCATGGATTACAATTACATTTCTTGCCTTCAGAAACAAACTCAATCACCAGGGTTAGCAGTCATCATCATTGGGTTATCGCTGTTATCATTGGAGTCATTTGCACATTTGTAGTCTCTGTCATGCTTCTTGTTTGTTGGGTGCATTGGTACAGATCCCGACTTCTACTTACATCATATGGTACCTCCAAATTCTCATTATCTTTTTTCCATTAACGCTCGCATTACATGTTTGATATGGAGTACTAGAAGTGTCCGTATTTCCAAAAATGCCATCAATGTTATGGAGACTACTCAAGAATCCGTCCATGAAATTTTAATGAATTTAAAAGAAATTGTATTGAGTAGTAATCTATATGGAACTTGTAGCGCGTTTGTTTGTGTCAAAGGTCCAGGATATGTAACTGCTCAGATATTATGTAGAAATCGTTGATAATANTCCATTAACGCTCGCATTACATGTTTGATATGGAGTACTAGAAGTGTCCGTATTTCCAAAAATGCCATCAATGTTATGGAGACTACTCAAGAATCCGTCCATGAAATTTTAATGAATTTAAGAGAAATTGTATTGAGTAGTAATCTATATGGAACTTGTAGCGCGTCTGTTTGTGTCAAAGGTCCAGGATATGTAACTGCTCAGATATTATGTAGAAATCGTTGATAATACACAACATATAACTAGCTTGACAGAACCAATTGATTTGTGTATTGGATTATAAGATGGATTATTTTGATTTGCAGTGCAGCAAGATTGCGAGTTCAATATTGGCCATTTAAAAAGGTTTACATTTCGTGAGTTACAAACTGCAACAACCAACTTCAGCTCTAAAAATATACTTGGGCGAGGAGGATATGGGGTTGTCTATAAAGGTTTTCTCCCAAATAAGACAGCGGTGGCAGTCAAGAGACTAAGAGATCCAAACTTCACTGGGGAAGTGCAGTTTCAGACTGAAGTTGAGATGATAGGCTTGGCTTTGCACCGGAACCTTCTACGTCTATATGGCTTCTGTATGACCCCTGAGGAGAGATTACTGGTTTACCCTTTTATGCCTAATGGGAGTGTTGCAGATCGCTTACGAGGTTTCTTGTCCAACTAGTTTCACACAAACTGATATTAATCTCTCTCTCTTTCTCTCTCTCTCTGTGTATATGCGTATTGAATCGTTGTACATGTGCATCTAAGTTTTCGTTTGCGCATCTATGTCTGTGTATGGTATAGTGCTAGTTTGACCAAGTTAGGCTCAATTTAAAACGTCAAATCATTAGCTTGTTTTCCTGGCATTTTGATCCATGGAGTAAGGGCCTTCCGCACAGGACTCTCGGATCATTATGGTCAACTTATGTCTCTGTTACAATGGTTGGTCTCACAGTCAGGCTTATACCATTATGCTCACAAGCACAATCTTAGCTTCAGCCTACTTGCACACACCTCCGTTAATCTTTTGGAGGCATCCGACCCACATGATAAAATATAGTTTACGAAGGATGCCCAGCTTTTGTTAACCTAATTTCGTCTTTTTTCCCTAACAGATACCGGTCAGGAGAAACCATCTTTAGATTGGAGCAAGCGCTTGCATATTGCCCTTGGAGCTGCTCGTGGTCTTCTATATTTGCACGAACAGTGTAATCCAAAAATTATTCATAGAGATGTGAAAGCTGCAAACATATTGCTAGATGAAAGTTTTGAAGCCATTGTTGGGGATTTTGGTCTAGCTAAGCTCTTAGACCCTAGGGACTCGCATGTTACGACTGCAGTCCGTGGTACTGTAGGACATATTGCCCCCGAGTATCTCTCGACAGGTCAGTCTTCTGAGAAAACTGACGTTTTTGGATTTGGCATACTTCTCTTGGAACTCATAACCGGGCAAAAGGCGTTCAATGCTGGTACTGGTCGGGTTCCGAAAGGAATGATTCTTGAAACGGTAAGTAGATTTGTTTTCAGAACTGAAAATTGTCGCCTATTGTATTTAAAGGAGATGTAATCTGTAGGAAGTAAGAGCATGATCATCATGATTTTGAGCAACTTTTTTGAGACCGCCTTCTTAGACTGGTCAAAGTGAAATATGTCCCCTTCCTAGTTTTTATGGTTTAAAAGGCCTTTAATTTGCACTACGATGTCAATTTTATCCTAATCAAGAAGGCCTTTTCTTCTTCACATGGTTCATCTTCTTCCCCCACGGACCTGCCCTACTGCTTTGCAGTTCCCCATTGCATTATCTACCCCCCGGAGCCCCTCTTTCCCACAAATCCTTCACTATTTTATTAATTTTCCTTTTTCTGTTGCCCCTCCCCCGTTTTACCTTTACCATTCTCTGCTCATTATTTTGCATTCGCATGTTTATTGGGCGCTTTATTTTCTCCATCTACGCTGGCATACATGGTTCCATGATGGTTGATCTCTAGCTTGACATTCTACCAGCTCTAAATGAATAATTCTTCTCTAGTTTGGCATGGTGCTCCTAGATTTTTAACCAACTAAAAATGCCACAGGTCAGAACCTTGTACGAGGAGAAAAGACTAGAAGTTCTTGTGGATAGGGATTTAAAGGGATGTTTCTCTGCAGAAGAGCTCGAAAAGGCAGTTGAATTGGCTCTGCATTGCACACGATCAATTCCCGAGCTCCGGCCAAAAATGTCCGAAGTCTCGAAAACCTTGGAAGGTATTTCTGGTCAGAGGGAGTGCTTGGAGGTGTCACAAGGTGGAATGGAACAGTGCGAAGGACAAACTTTTCGTTTCTCCAGGAATTTCATTGATGTTCATGAAGACTCTTCCTTTATTATTGAGCCGATAGAACTCTCTGGGCCCCGATAACGGAAACAGATCCACGGGATCTGAATCCAAAGTGTAATTAGCAGAGGATTTTCTTTTCAAAAATTTTTAGCTACGATTAGCAGTTTTTGCAGTTCTAATGGAGGTTTAGTAGCAAAAATTAGACAGCAGATCTCAACTCTTCTTAGAAAGCGTACTTCATTAGTAGATGATCATTTGGACCCCGAGATTTGGTTGTTGTTCAATAATGTAAGGTGACCTTGATTTTAAAGGTTAAAGTCGAGTAGTGGAAATATGTACTAGCAAATATTCATACAATAGAGAATCGTATAAACAAAGCAGATCGATTGTTTATTGAAAATGCTGGTATCCACGAAGTTGAAAGACTCATTTCTAAATGTCAAATATAGTTGATGACATGATGATCGGAGAGTGGGGGACAAAAGCTTCGATGTAACTATAGTAGATAAATTGATTTAGCACCTGTTTGGTTTCACTAAAAAGTTGTATTAAAATTTAAGTTAGAGTCAATTAATTTTAACAATAAATTTCATGGACCTGCAATTTGTCAATTATATATTTCATCAATTTTTATCAAAATTTATTAAGAATATATCTAAATCAAACATGGTCTTAATTTGAATTAATTCAAAGGAAAAATTATGTAACCATAAGGTATGAAGATACATTTTCAAATGGGTAGTTAGCACATAACATCTCCACCTTCCACTATATTGTGAAAATCATCCTTACCTTTTATTTGTTGGCATTTTCACCCTTATTTATACTTTTCATTGCGCAAAAGATCTCTTTCATCTATTTTCTCAATTAAAAGTAGTGAAATGACGAATATACCATTATATTTAAATAAAATCAAAAAGAAATAACTAATTGCAATCATAGTCCCAATTTTTTTTTTAAAAAAGTGCAAACAGTTTCAAATAAACTATTAAAAGTGTAATTAACAAATAATGTCCCTATCTTTCACTGCTATTGTGAAAAATGTTCATACATTTTATTGGTTGGCATTTTCATCCTTGATTACGTATTTGATTGCTCAAGCTATTCTTTCTATTCAATTTCTCAATAAAAAGTTGTGCAATGATGAATATAATCTCATATTTAAATTAAAAAAAATAAAGAAAATCAATTTTTTAATTTCTAATTTTTAGAAATCTATTTGGGACTTGTTTGCACTTTTTTTAAAAAAAAAATTAATTTCTAATTTTTAATAATTTATTTGTGATTCTTTTACACTTTTTTAAAAAAATAATTTCTAATTTTTAAATAATTCATTTGGGACTTGTTTGCAATTTTTTTTTAAAAAAAAAATAGTTTCTAATTTTTTAATAATTTATTTGGGACTCGTTTTGCATTTATTTTTTCTAATTTCCAATATTTTCATAATTTATTTTGGGCTCATTTTCATTTTTTTTTTTAGAAAAATGGGACTATAGTTGCAATTATTTATTTTTAAAAAAATATAAATACAAGGATATATTCGTCATTTTACAATTTTTATTAAGAAGTTGGATAAAATTTGATATAAATGATAATTTACGCAATCAAATATGTAATTAAGAGTGAAAATGTAAAAAAAAAAAGAATGTATAGACATTTTCACAATAATAGCGAAATGTAAGAACATTATGTCATAATTACCCCTTTAATAATTTATTTGGGACTCATTTGCATTTTTTTTTAAAAAATTGGGATCATGGTTTCACTTAGTTCTTTCTTTTTCTTTTATTGAAATATGAGGGTATATTCGTTATTTAACATCTTTTAATTGAGAAATTGATGAAAATAACATTTTACGTAATGAAAGGTGGAAATAATGGTGAAAATGTCAAAAAATGAAAAAGTAAGGACGTCTTCCACAATAAAGGTGTGTTTTAGCCACATTATTTTGGAAAATATATTTTGGAATAGTGGATTGATGGAAAATGTGCTGTTGAAAAGAAGAAAAAGTTATTGATGTGATGGAAAATATTATTTTATTGAAGAATGTGTGGTCGTAGCCATGTCAACGAGCCGGGCCTAGCCTAAGTAAAAAAAAAAAGCTTGGGCTCGGCTCGAGCTTTTTTTGGCCCAAGTCGAGCTAAGCCTGGGCTAAACCAAAAAAATAAGGTTCGTTCCGAACTTTTGGTCCGAGCCTTAACGGGTCGAGTCGATCCAGCTCGGATTTTCGGGTTTTCTTTCATAATAACAAGAAGCAGCTAAATTAATTAGTTGTTTAAATTTTTTTTTAATAATAAACGGGCCGGCCCGTGTGGGTCGGCCTAGCTCGGGCTTTTTTCGTGCCGAGCCCGAGCCGTCGAGCTTTTTTGCCATCGCTATGTGGTTGAAAATGAGTAGAAGAATGAAAATGAAAATTTTAATATAGTTTAAACAGAGGCTAAACATACTTTAATTAATTAGGTCATGACCACAATCACATAATCTATAGTCACAAATCATATAAAATCAATCACAAAAACACAATTTGTAGGAAATAAATCACAATTTTTTAGGTCACGTATTACTTATTGGTCATAAATTATCTATTTTATTGGTTACAATTACTCAAATAATTGGTCATAAACGCATTTTGTCTTGCCACACCTCCCCATTATTACCACCGTTATCACTCAAACGATGTTGTCGCCTCACCACCAAAGCCATCGCACCACCACCCAGCACAACTTTGTACCCTAAACGTCACCGCCACCTAGCATCATCGCCATCACCATCACCCCCTCAATTACATCACCATCACTCATGAATTTTTTGAATTATTTAAATTCTTAAACATCTGATTTAAATTTATTTAATATGAGTTAGTTTTTTATGGCAACAAAAAAGGGGACATATCGTTTAAATTATTATAATTTTGAGAAAATATCAAAAATGTAAAATGAATAATAAACGAGTTTTGAAAATTTTGAATTATTAAATTTCTAAAATTTTAACTACTTAATTTGTTAGAAGGAAAAGTTAAATATTACACTGATCTAATATTTTTTATTTATTTATTACTAATTGATTGATATCCATTTGAAAAATGAAAAAAAAATTATAAAATGAATAAAATAAAGGGAAAATTCACAACTCATGTATTAATTATGACCAATTCAATTTCAGGCTTTATGTTTCAAAATTCAAAACTCGGGTAATAAATAAATAATTAAAAAATATTTAATCAATTAAATATATTAAAGTCACAATTATGCAACCAATGGTCACTGTTACATACTTATATGTCACAATTTATTTATTGATCATATATTATTTTACGATCACAAATAAAATTTTTTTATAGGTCATAGTTTATATGTCGGTCACAAATTTTCAAATTAGTCGATCACGAATTATATAATTTTTAGATCACAATTAAATGGTTGGTCACAAATAAACAAATAGTTAGTCACAAATAACCAAATAGTTAGTCACAAATTAAACAAATAGTTGGTCACATACAACAAATCCCCCTCCCCCCCATTTCCATCTCCAGTCCTGATCTACCATCAATACTTGATCACAAATCAACAAAATAGTTGATTGCAAACACCTAAATAGCTGGTCACAAACTCTATTCTTTCCACCTCGCCATTACACTACCAACACTATTGCCACCAACATTGACTACAACATCACCACCACCGCCACCGACTACAATATTGACACTGCCACTCCACTGCCAACAAAAATTACCCCAACACCAAAACATGAAAAACCACAACCACTTCAAAAACCAAAAAATAAAACAAAAACCACCACTATGGCACCACTGTCACATATCGCGCACCATAGATCACGACACACCACCACCGCACACAGCCCGATTCATTTCCACATATTCACCTTGCCAAACACCAACTATGCTTCCAGATTCAACTCGGCGAACACGAAATCCGCCACTTGATTTATCTTCAAAGATTCATTGTAAGTCGTATTTAAACTCAACAACTCTACCATCTTGGTCAACTTCTGGTGTGTCGATATAGCTAGAGCCTCCCACTTTCCTTTGAAACATTCTCCGACTATACGGACCACGACGTCGCTATCGAGGAAGATATGAGCAATGTGGTGGGGACGAGGCAACAAGCGCGGTTTCTCTCAGCACCGCACAATGGCTTCTCACACACCTCTGCGTTGTAAACACTATGAAGTGGTGGTCTGTGGTCGCGATGTAGTTCATGTGTGAGCGAGAGGGTAGCGAGTGGCGAGAGAGGAAGAGCATAGTGCAGACGGTTGGAGAGCCATGCCGACAATGGTGGCGATGGCGACTATGTTGGTAGTGAGGTGATATTGTGAACTTGGATAAAGAGAGAGACGAGAGATAGAAATGATAGATAAGGAGAAGAGAAGGAAATGATTTTATGGTTTGGGAGTGTGGGTTGGATAAAGGTGAGTAGGTAAATTAATTTAATTTTATATTATTATTATTAAGTAGAATTATTACCTAATTTTTGGTTAAATAAATATCATACCTCACTTTATTAATTGGAAAACTTAATGGTACGTTTGATTGCGAATGTGAAATTTGTATGGAAAGAAAATAAATTCTAGTAATTTAATTGTCTATAACTTATTTGTATGAAAATTATTAATTAAATATATTTGATTGATTTAGTTTTCAATCTACAAAATGTTATACTTGTCTAATTTTTATTGATGGATAGATGAGAGAGATACTAAATAAGACAGAGAAAGAGACGGTGAATTCCTCGAAAAATAAAATCTTGCTCGCCTAAAGATTGTATTTTCCCTCACGTGACCAAAAGTAGAAAAATATTTTTCAAAAAATGTCAATCAGACGGTACAAAAAATATTGAATGCCAAAAACATATTTTCCGTGAAAAACATTAGCAATCAAACTCAACCTAAACGTCTAATTTGAATTGGAATGTCCGATTACATGAAAATAAAATGGCAAACCCCAAATAAATAAAAGCCATGAATTTTCCGACTATAACCTAGGCGATTTTCCCCTTGGCACCAATTCATCTTGTGTGGCAGTGAATTCTACTCAACTTCTTCATCAACAAAGTTGGAAGGTAGTATCGAGTTTTTGTTAATGTAAAAAGGGCTTTTTATGTTGAAATCGCACTCACTCTGATTGTTGTGAATGATTTAATTCAACTCAATTCCGTGTAATTTATTTATTTTTCCAAAATTGTTTTTTAATCTTCCTCTAGCAACACTGATTTTTTCGACAACCTTTGTCTTGAATTTTTGATGCGATTGTTTACGGTGTTTTCCTTGCCTTAAAAAACTGGCCGCCCCTCAAGCATAATAGGTGGAATACCCAGGACCAAAATCCAGTGGGTTAGTTGCCCTCACTAGACCCCAGGTGGCTCCGCCCCTGGAAATGCAGCATAAATATTCAATGTTGAAGTTAAATATTTTATTTCTGTTGTTGGTGGTATAATTTTCAACTTTTACCGATGTAGTAGTATCCATCGGCATGAATCTCCCATCTTTTATTGTTGTCTCTTCCATTTCCTGTGATTATGATGTGGGCATCTAATAAGCGCGGATAATGGTTCTTTTCTGGAATTAGGAGTGAATTCTGGACTTGTGCATGTATTTAAGTTGCCAAAAAGGTGAATACTTAAGAAGGAAAAGAGTATCTGTTTGTGCTTTGTTTATAGAAATTCTCTGTTTTCTTTTCATCAAATCTGATAAAACACTTAGAGGGACACTGATAAGTTTGGCTGACCCTAAAATTTGCCTGTAGCTCCTTCCCTGGATCAAGTGTGATAATTTAATTTCACTGAAGCAGCCCCATTTTTACAGTTTGTTAATTAAGTTCCTATTTTCCTTGAGAATTCATTATATTGAAATTGTTGTTTGTGGAAATGCAGTGAATTCATTCTGTAATTCAGGCTTTGAATTATTTTGACCTCAGTTTTTTTTTTTTGCCAAATTTCAAAATAGAAACTCATATTCCACCAGGCTTGATTTTAATTTTTGCACATTCGAAGAAGTTTTTCTTCTTTCTTTGTACTTGCAGTAGTGATTATTAATTAAACATAGTACCAGTTAAAGTTAGTTTACTATTTTCTTTGGCTTTTATGATAGTTAAATTCCTTTTCATATTTTACCTCAAGTTTCCAGATAGAGTTGGCAGTTTCAATGGCTAAGCGAAAAGCCAGAAAAAATACCAAAACAACTGAAAATGATAAAAACAACAGTGATCAAGACAAGGTCCCATTAGAAAAGAAAGAAGATGCATTTCAAGACCATGAAGGTATTGCTTGCATTCCATTTATTTATTTATTTCTGTCTGTGGATTTATGTAATATTCAAAATGGAAAAGTAAAGGCTAGGAACAGATTAGATTGACATTTATATTAGAATTAACAAGATTTCAGCCCTACTGACGGGCTTCTAATTTTAATTTTTTTCATAATTTTGATTTCTGGTTTTGTATCATTATCTCAGCAAGCTGTGGCTACAACATGGTGTGCCGCCTTGCGTATGTAAAGTATGGTTAATTGCATTTAAGAACTTAGGTGTTATGGTACTGTGATCTCTATCTGGCTAGTACATCTAGGCATCTATGCTTCTAGCATGAAACAATCATGGAAAGTTCCTTTCCAAAACAGTATCTTCCAGTGTAGCTGGTCATATAAATTTGTCTCGATGTCCTAACAACATTGCTCGTCATGTTTATATGAATTAAGCAGAGATGCTTATATATCTTATTATTTTTAGTACTCTACAATAGACAGACTTATATGAGCATTTTTCTTGTAGAAATATTGGATATATTTAAGACGATAACGTTTTACCAATTCATGTCTGAGAAATGCATTGTGTAATCTTTCTCTGTAGCATCATAGATTAATTTATAATTTAAAGGAGTGTGGAGAGGTTTAAACCAAAGTTTTGTAGTCATGTCCATTGTATATACAACTTAGATATGAGGTATTACCTGTGTATATACTACTTAGATATGAGGTATTACCAAGTTCCGTGAAACTCATGACTCTAAAGTGATTTGTTATTTAGGGTGTGTTTGAGCCACATTATTTTGGAAGAATGTGTTCTAGAATAGTATATTGATAGAGAATGTGTGGTTGAAAAAGAAGGAAAAGTTATTGATGTGATGGAAAATATTATTTTATTGAAGAATGTGTGGTTGAAAATGAGTAGAAGAATGAGAATGAAAATTCTAATGTAAAAAACAGGGGTTATTAATACTTTTAACCCTTTATTAACTTCCCTAGAAATGTATTAATACTCCTGATTTGTCATCTTTCATGTTCATTTTGGATGACTGGATTTACGCTTGACCAGTTAAATCCCGACTTTCACAAATCAATACTCCGTAACTGCAAAACATTACACTCTTAAGCTTCCTTTATTGATCTTTGAAGACTTGAGTATTTTTGCTTATCTTCATAATCACCTGATACTTTTGCTCAGGATGTGTGCGGTTTCTCAACTATTACATGATTTCCATCTTTATTCCCCTTTCAGTTGAACGTCAAAGTGCTGCAATCAGGGCCCTTCGTGATGTGGAGATTGAACAACTACGTACTATGTTACGGCTTCTCCGTTCCTATTTCAGCAAGGAACAGTTGCAAGTTCCTGTACTGCAGTTTTTCAAGGAAAACCTTCCAAATCTATCTATTGCAAAGGATGGGAAAGATGGACAATATGAGGTGCAATGGAAAGACAAGGATTACAACTTATCTATGAATAATGCTGATGAAAGAGCTATACATACCTCTCTACTACATCAGCTGTCAATGGTTTATCCTGATTGCTCTGTTGCTATGCCATCTTTTGGTGGCTTTGAGTTTTCAAATAAATCTGGTATTGATAAATCTTTGTTCATGTTTGTAATATCTGAAATCCAATCCGTTGTTTCCTTTTTATCTGATACATTTTATCTATTCTTGGCAGTGAAAACAAGCCTTTTTGATGCTGATAATCTGCAGATAAGGAGTCTGGTATGTTCTTACGCAACTTATACTACGGAACTTATGATTAACAAATCATTTCAGTGGTGGCCAATACAAACTCATTTTTGTTTTGCTATTTATATTGCTTCCCGTATAAAGCTCAAGGTATGCTTTTTGGTTACCTTTTTGACCCTTCTTCTGTTCTTCATTTCTCATTCTTTCAAAATTTTCTTTTTCAGGTCTTGGAAGAGCCGTCTGATACTCAAATGTTAGAACTGCAGGATGGTCTAAAAACTCCCAATGTATGTAACTCTGAGAAAATTCTGCAAGCTTTATGCAGTTATGCTTTGGTATCTTTTATTTTCACGTTTCATTTGCTAGTTAGACAGGTGTTCGGATATCCAAATTTGTATTGATCCTGGAGAATCTGTCCCTCAAGCATGCAATATTTGTGGAAATAGGCATATTGACGATATGAACATCACACTTGTTAAATTTTTTACTGATATTCAGGGTATAACGGTAGTACTTAGATGCCCAGTTGTAGTTTCTCAGGATATGTTACCGACCTTATCTCTAGATTTTCATTGTTATACGTGTACTAATTCAAGGAAAAAGTTCTGTATGAATTTGTAAAATATCCCATCTTTCCTCAAAATATTATTTCAGGTGCCCTTGACTTCATCTTGTTTGTGTTCTGATATAGTATGTAAACAGGTTAATTTTGTAATTGCAGATGAATAATCAGAGGTTGTCAATTGGGATGACACCCAAAACTCTAAGGCTTCCCAAGCCCGGCGAGATGCTTCTTTCTGTGCATGGCTCGCCACTTGGTGTTTATAAAGAAGACAACATGGAAACAATACAAGGTATGTTCGTGCTCTAGTTATGATTTTTTTTCCCCAGAGGATTAATTATATTTCAAACTTTGCTAGATGTACACCAAGGTGTGTACATTTAGCATTTTTGTTGTATTTTACTAGACTTATTCCCTCTTTGCTGATAGCTTTTAGTATGTGAAAAGGCAGACACAGTTTCCAACTATCTTGAACTAAATTATATTCACACACAATTACAACACTGTGTTATGGCAAGGAACTAAATTTGAATTTATTCCAATGTGTTGTATTGCAGAGTCGGAAGATGGTTGAATGGAAAGTGAAACTCAATTACTGTACCGTAGTTGAAGATGATGTTGATTTGTCAAGAGATTTCCCTTCGTATTTTCACCATTGTGTATCGTTGACTAGTAAATAAACAGTCCAGCATAATATAGTCCTGGAAACCTGTAATCGACTCCATTAGCACCTAGGATTCTTTGTTCCAAACATGTAGTATTTGTGAGACGTAGATGGTATAGTGAACAAAGTATTAGCTTCTTTTCTTCTTTGGCACTATCTTGTATTATCCAATCTTACCTATTGAACATGCCATTAGTAGTTAAGGGACAGATGCCTGAATCCCTGCTTCATTCAACAGCTATTGCTCTCTCTTTTGATGGCCGTCCAACTGAAATTTGTGTGCGCTGGTTTTTCCAAATAAAAACTACAGTTTCATGAAACAAATTGCATCTTGGAACATCATTCTTGTGAGATTTACATGACATACATGGCAGCACTTGATATCTGAACTGGTGAGATGAGAAATTCTTAAGAGGGTAATGTTCAATGCACCCTATTTGGTGTAGACTAAAATCGGATATTTATTAAATTTCTTGAAAATTAATGAAATATATGTGATTGAAAAGTTGTGAGTTCTATAAAATGTTCGGTTAAAATTTTGTCTACTTTGATTTGAAATCTTAATTCAAATCAAACAGTGGCTAAATTGGACAAGGAAGAAATCGATGTTTTTGCATAGACAACCTTGAATAGACGGTAGAAATATTTCTATAAGAAATGCTTTTGAAGTTATGAATTATTAATTTGTGCAACAGAAATTCCTTGTACTCTTCACTTTTTCATATAAAATGACCATATAAGCTCCTGTTTGGTGGGATTAAAATCATATTTTTATAGATTTTGATAAAAATTGAAGAAATATGTAATTGAAAATTTATGAGTCATATACGATTAAAATTAATTCTTGAATTTCACTTAAATTAAATAGGGCTAAATAATGATATGGTCATTTCTCCGGAGACTAGTTATTTTAAATTACAGATGTAAAAAGAAATGGTTAAATGATATATTTTTATTTTATTTTGGTAGAGCATGCACGGGTGTCATTAATAGTTAGATAAAATGGACAAAAATGATGATTAGTTTACAAGGCAAAATCTTTGTTAACACGCACATGATACACTTTCTAGACAAAACAAGAGTTGCTCTAGAATTGCGTGGGGCCATTTAACCGAAGCCTTTTTGTGTTTTCTCAAGTCACAAGAATCTGAACAACATTTTTAAGGAAAATGCAAATTTACTGTGTTTAGCTTGTTGAATTGTTGGATACAGCAGAACCCAAATAAAAGTTGGATCGAAAAATGAGAATATTTTAATTCTTGACTTGTTTAATTGTCATCCCTAATCGTATGGCTGCAGAAGAATTGCCGAGCAGATCTCCTTCGGCAGCATGCACATTTTGGAGAAATGAGCACGAAAATGGCCAACTGCATTTTGAGAATGGATGTCTGCCAATGGAGTTTTGCACTGTAATGCTACTGCCGCTGAATGTTGCAGTGTTATTGCTAGGGTACACGGCATTGAAGCCAAGAAGCTTGGATATGCCAACAAATACATAGCATATCCAACCACAAAAATTCATTTTGCTGTTCGAATGATATATAGTCATAGATCTTATGCTTCGTATGCTCCAATGATATATAGTCATATATACAATTTTGTGTACACGTCAAAACATCCACACTCGTCAAATAACAGAAAGGAAGTGTGCAAGTCAATGTATTTCCCATGCCAACACCACAAAATAAACTGATTTACCCTTATTCTAGTTCTCTTCATCAGTCTGATCTTTTCTTTCCAGGTACACACAGGAGAGACTACATACTGAAATATCGAGTAACTACGAGATTGGAATTTTGTATCCAATGAAATCAGCAATCAATACAATACGAGAGAATAAATATTAATAAAGGTTCAAAAATTCTCCTCAAGATAGAATCTATACATAAACCGCCTATTGATGAAAGGATAGGGTCATGATTATAACATAGTATAATGCTGAAAATCAACTCACCATGCTTTGTTGTTTTAGACGGGAACAGGGGTTTGTTCTAAGCTTTCTTTCCCTGTAATGCCATCCTTCAGAGTCTGGAAGTATACGTTATAGTCCTTTTCTGGAGGAGGGTTTTCAGGATCCACCGTGTATGGCTCACTGAACGGAATTACACTTTTAACCTGTTGAAATAGGAAAAAGCATATCACAACATCCAAGTAGTAAAAAATCAAATGATTTGCACATAATTATTGTTAACACGTAAACCAACCTCAAATGTCTTGTAACATGCATACGGGCTTTCAAGAGCAGCAATGCATATCCGAGCAACCTCTTCCCTGGATATCTTCCCCTGAACATGCGAAAATACAAATTTTCCATTAACAAAATTTAAATTATGCATCTTCTAGCTATGCAACATATGCTGGAGTAAATGCAAATACAGTTATATTGTCTCCTTGATCAAAGATGAGTTCGGCTCCAGCAGGCTCCTCGGTTAATGCACAAGGCCTGATGATTGTATATGGGACTCCACTTTCACGTAGCACATCCTCCCCCTATCAAATGATTAACTAGGATGAGAACACAAATTATACAAGAATCTCTAAATATCTTCAGCAAATGAATAACCTATGTTCTGACTGGCACAAGAGTTGCCAGAAGATGTAATTTCTGCAGATGGAAGATCATTATCATATTTTAGCTGCAAAATAATCGAAGTTACATTTTCGGCTGGCATCCTATTATGCTTTAGGATGCCTAGAAGAATAGGTTCAACTATGCAAGAAGTTTAATAAACTGCCCGTGCTTGAATTAAATGATAATATTCTGCATGCTAAGATATGGCATAAACCTTCAACTTGAATGTGAGAATGAAGCCCAATTCTTTGTTCAACCGGACAGCAGGAGGCTGTTTGCTTAAATCAAGTCCTGGCCTTTCAGGTCTAGTGACACCGGCAGAGCTCACATGCACAAACCTACAAAATCATTAAGTTAATGGAATAGAGATCATGCAGTTATCTGCTTAACTCAAATCTTTTCCAGGTGCAAAAAAAAAAGCAGAGAAGGACAAGGAGAAAGAATTTAGAAACGAACCTGGGAGTGATTGGCTCTTGAATGTATGCCCTTATGGATGAGACTGGAAGCTGAAATGGACCTTCAGTGAATGTTGGGTTTAATTTCCCATCATACTCGAACTTACTGAACATGAGCTGAAATTTTTTAATTCCATAGTTACAATGAGTAGAAAAAGGTGAAGAATAGAAAAGAAAATACAGAAGCCTTATACATAAACGTTTGTCATGGATTTACCTGCAATGATATTATTTGGCTGGCATCAAATGGTGGGGCATCGGACACAGTTCGTGCTCGAAATATAGGCCTCAAAGAAGAGAAAGGCAAGCGGACCTGGAGGTAATTGACCAAAGCTTGAGAACTAAAGCCAATTATAATAACTAGACAGTTTAAAGATCAAAATGTTACTCACAGATTGCCATTGGTCCTTTATGGTGTCAAAGCCGGATGTATAACCCACGGTATCCCAATCACGGCTAGTCCGAACAATGAGTTTATAACGACGGCCATCACCTCTGAGGCGTAACTCAATACCATCATATGCTGAAAGATCTTCCGGTGCCGAGAAATTCTGAGGACATAAACCAGCAAAAGTTTTTAGTTAAACAGCGTCACTACACAACAGCTCTACTCTGCACATCAATCAAAATGACCTTCCTGACTACAATATTGTGCTTATGCTCTAGTTTAGCTTGTCACATCAAACAGGTAACAATAACACTAACCACCAAAGTATAGTTAACTTATAGTAAAAGGTACATATTAACAAAACCAGCAATGGAATAATGTCCTTTCATAGTAAAAATAAATTACAGAGGAAATGAGAGAGAGAGAAGTACAACTCGCCTTTGTCCTGATGCTAGTAAATCCCCCATTGTTTGCAGTGGAAACAACTCCTGAAGAGAGCACATGAATAGACAGAGTTCAGAAATAAAACTAGTCATGATTAATAGATAGTAGGCATTGGTTACACTAGCATTGAAATTCATGTAAGGGTGAGAAAAACAAACCTTTGAAAACCCCTGTGGGTCTACCATTTTCACCTCCATTTGGATCAATTTGAAATGTACTTTCACTCACTCCTCCCATGACAACATCGTCTAAAGGACCCCATGCAAGTTCTCTAGAAGAACTATCTGCACAGTTTATGAGCAATTTCAAACCCAAATAGAATAAGAGAATGCAAATAACCAACAACATAGAGCAACAAGTTCCCTTAAAAAGATTGGAGAAGAAAAGGCCAAAAAAAATGGATGTCAGTAATATTTGATCGGTAATTAATTTGAATAAGCTGACAAAATGTATATCCATTGAATTAGTTCATCCTCAGTTGTAATTTTGTAACAACTGCAATTTAGGCATGTGATACGTTAATGAATAGGGAACTAGAGAAGGAAAAATGCTCTTGCAAGCATGAGATCCAGGGATGATTTATCAACTTTGCTTGAAGAGAGCGTACCTTCGAATCCGAAAATCAATTTTCCACTACAGAGCCCAACACTTTCCTTTACAGCATTTATAAGATTTTTCATCCCAATGTACTCCACCATTTCAGGGGAATCACCTTTAATCTGCTTTCACCAATCAAATAAAGGACCAAAGTTAATTGCAACTAACACACTTCCAGTTTGGTAAGCTGGAGATTTGAGCTCCTTAATAAAGAAAAAAATCCAACTCCTCAGATTTTCGCAAGACAATCAATTTACAACCTCTGGTTCAAAGAATTTGATTCCCTGAAAAACAACAAGGCTATGGTTATGTAAGAAAGACATGAAGCCAACAGCAACAAACAAGAGAAGACAGAGAAGTTGACATCAAAGAAAGTACAGCATTTGGAGGAGCAAATGCTGGAATAAGATTGTGATTTTTTTTGATATTATCAATATAACTTCAAAAGTGGATTTCTTTTTTTGCCGTTTCAAAAAACTTTTTCCGACGATGCTTTTGAAAAATGAACTTCATTTAAAATAACTTTTTATTTGATTGATAATCATATAAAGCAGACAATATTTTAGCCATTTGCTTAAACGCTAAACATCAAAGATTCAACACAGCATAATCTTAATACATACCTGACTGTATTTTGCCCTATCGGGGGTATCGCCTTCCTTTGGGCCAACGATAACTGACACAGCATTAATAACCTTTCTCACTCCTTTGAAGTACTCAGGTAACATAGTGCTCGCCTTGGTGATGTCTCCAACAATCTGATTTGTTAAAACCAACATAATCAAACACTTGAGAGTAGAATTTGAAACTATTTTTTTTTTTTTTTTTAATTTAAAGTTTTCAGCGATATACTATTTTTTATTGCATCTTCAGATTCACAAGTGATTACATTCTGAATGGACTGTCAACGTTTTGGGGTCTTTCAATATATAGGATACAGATTTTATGTTCATAAGATATTCTGGGGTCTTCTATAAGCTATTTTCTTCCTACTGAAATCACGATTTCAGGTTAGTCAAGTGGTGTACTCAAATCTTCGCTTCAGAATGCTATGAAAAGGTCGGAATCTCTGAAAAAACATTTTTCTTCTTCAAAAATAAATAAAGTTATATTCCATTGTGCACATAGAACGAAACAGTTGACAGAATTAGAGTTACAGCAACTGATCATGGTCTACTTATTAGCAGGAAAATCAAGAGGCTTAATCCTACCTATATAAAAAATGTGGACAGTGAAATGTACATAACTCCTTGAATAAACATCAGAGTTATGAAAATGCACCCAACTCACCAAGTCAACATCTGGACCTAGCATTTTTCTGGCTTTCTCTTCATTCCTGACCTGAAATAGACATAATACAGACTGAACGCATCTACACACCAAGTAACAACAATGCGAAATAAGACATTATGTTTTAAGTACCAATACTCGAACTGGGAGTCGTTTCTTTCGTAACAGATCTACTACTCTTCTTCCAACGCCACCAGTTGCTCCAGCCACCAATATGATCCCAGATGTATCCATTGACTTTACCGCTTCACTAGGTGATGGACCAGATAGTTTCTCAATCAGAAATTCAATGAACTTCAAGTATAAAATGAACCTTGTTAGATCATATATAGCAGAGCATCAGCATTAGACATATCAAGAAAGGATCAAGCAAGGTGAACCTTCGCAGGAGAGGGAGGCCCATTAAAGAAATAAAGTGTTTTTACAAATCTTCCCAAGTCCCAACCTTGTTTTCCAGCTTCTGAGAGAATGGATCCCCTATATGTTCTCAGGGAATACGAGGAGCTCTGCTTGTAAACAAATGGCTGGAATTTTTCTTTTCGTTGAAGAAATGAAGAAGACAGCACCTGCGTATCTGAAGTTTTCCCAGAATATTTTCGGCCAACAGATGAAATACCCTGCAACAGATAATTAGGATGCTGAGATAAAGAATAGTGTCAGGTGGAAACATAATTCTTAAATTACTACAATGTAACTGTTTCCTACCAATTTTTCAAGAAACAACATGATAAAAATGTAGGATAATCTAATTTTCTCTTTTATTGAGTATCCTCTTCAGATGCCCATAGTTAATGGCCCTCCACGACTTAAGCAGCAAGTAAATTTTCCGGCTCACAATGGCTCAACGGGCAGGGGTTACATTATACATTTAGTGTGGGGCTCGGAAAGCTACGATACATACTGGAAGAAATGCAAAAGCAGTCTACTCTACGTAACTGCAAAAATTAGAAGTAGATAAACCCAATCTCCAATTCGAGGTCCAAATATATCCAAAAGTGAGGACTGGGTGGCATTGAATACGAGAAGTTGCAGGAAGAGGAAGGGAAACAGTAATTCAATTTGTTTGTTCCTTTCAATTAGAAGCAGGCATATCAGGCTCCACTAAGCCTACAATTACTTGTAAAATTCGACAATTTTTTTTTCCATTGAACAGGAAAAAAATAAAAAGAATACAGTACTTCTGTAACTGCACTCTGATATGAAAAAGAAAAACAACAAAATTGACATCCTAAACCCAGAAACTATACTCTTGTATCTAAATTGCTATTATCAACGTCAAAAGTCTAGACAATCACAATCAGATACAAACGAAAATACCTAACAAGCAATCAGTAGAACTGCTACTATCATCGTCAAAGCCACGTTGTAGTAGGAGAGTACACAAAGTAATAAGCTGGTTTCTAAATTATAACTTTACCTGGAAATTTAGAATGGTGGAGGAAGAAGAAGACGGTGGTGGTGGCTTGGTTACACTACAGAAGCAATGAAACTCCATAATCCACCAAAATAGATTCACGAAGCACGTAACAACAAAGATTAAACTTTTTAACGATGAATTGTGGTTGATGATACAGTTTACTGTGCAGGGGTTAATCCACACCACATGTATGAGGCAAGTCAATCTTGGAAATGCAAGGAAAGTTCTACGACATGTGTCCCGATTATCAATACGAACATAAACAAATCGCATGTGTCATTTATGAAGTGCTACTCTACTAACTTGCGCTTTTAATTCGTTCATATCCAGTTAGTAGCCTGGGCCCTAAGTCATCTGGGCTGGACCGAAACAAACGGTTATCGATAATATTGGCGGCTCAGTATTCACAAACATCACATTCGGCCCAACGTATATCGTGTAGCTACATTTTTAATTCTTTATTAATCACGAGTGAACACACGTACAGGGCACATGCTGTTGTATAGTTGATTATGTAATATCGTTAATTAATTTTTGATTATTTTTGGAGACATCACGAATTAAATCTTATTTAGCAAAACTTTTCGAAAAAAGCACAAATAAATAAAAAGAAAGGTAGCGAGACTTAATTTTTTATTGTTTAAATCTCAACTTACCTACCTAATTTTGGACACTGTCTATTGCACTTCCAATGAAGTGAACCATGTTGCAAATTGCTTATTAATTGGTAGGTAGCATAAACCCCATTTGGAGAATCTAAAAGTTCAAATTAATGAAACCCGATTACTTCTTTAATTTCAAAGTCAACCAATGCACAGCTTATATATTAAATGCATGATAGTCGTCATTCCAAGTTGAAGCGCAACTCAACGTAGCAACTATTTACTTCATGGGTTCAGGGCAAAGCCTCCAACTGTTATCATGGGGGCGGAGGGGGCAGCTTCCCCTCGTGGGGTCCGGGACGGTTGCCCCAGGTAGTGATCGACATAACTGGTCAGGATGCGGTGGTCGATAGGGTAACGTCTTTAGCGGTGATCGACCTGATCGGTCAGGTCTCGGAGGTCAAGGAGGCAGCGCCCCCTCGTGTGGTCCAGGGACAATGCCCCAAGGGATGATCGACTCGACCGGTCAGGTTGCGAGGTCAAGCGGCAGCGCCCCTCATGGCAAAAAAAAATGAAATTCGGTATTTGGTAAAAAAATAAGAAATAATTCATTAATAATTTCGAAAATCGCCACATGTGTACAAAGTGTTTTGTCCATAGTGATGAAATGTAAAAAAAGAATTTTACATAAATATAATTATCAATTATAACATAATCAAATTTAAAAAAAATCTTATTTCATTTCGCTCCAATGTAAAAAAAATCGTGCGGGCACGGGCACGACACGGAGACAAGCACGGTGTCTCCGTGCTACATGGAGACACCATGTGTGTCCGTGTGCACACAGTGTCTCCGTGCCTCACGGAGATATAGCCCTTTTTTATTTTAGTCCAACCAACGATTTCTATAAAATCAATTCCGATTCAAATTCAAATTCAAATTCAGAACAACAACTCCTTAAAAAATCATCATTATTCCAATTCGCAAATCACAATCAATATGTAAACATATAAGTCTGGAATCTCGAATATCACCTCCGGTGGATGCATTATTGTTCTTCTACTTCTGGCGTCACTGCTATTTTTCATGGGATTTTTGGGCCGCTGCTTCGGTTTTACAGGTTTGATTGCTTGGTTTTTACAGATATGAGGAACCATCTCATGCGGTTGGAGAAGACAACGGGATTGCTAGATTCTGGTGAGATTAAATTGGATGCTCAAGCCGATACGACGTCGTTTTGGGTGAAGATAGGAGAATGCGACATGTGGCAAAAAAAAACTACCTCTTTATATTGTATGGATTTCTTGAATTTTGCTATTAAAGAAAAGTGCATTACGTTCACCTTTCTAGAAAATAAAACATAATTATTTTTTGATTTTTGATTTTATGCTCTTTCGACATGAGTTGAGTAATCGAAACTCAAATCGGGAAAAATATATTCTCTATCTAGATCGAATATTTTAGATTATACATTTGTGAATGAGATGTCATGATTCGGGTCAATAAAATATAAAAATCCATCGATAGAAGGAAAAGGTTGATTGAATATATATTTGCTATTAGTGAACAAGTTGGGTTTTTCCTTAAATATGGATTTGGATATTTTTTCTTTCAACCAATCATGTCAAAAAGGGAATTCTCCGAATAGCAAATTAATTATGGGAGCGTGTAACTTAAATTATTGATTGTTCTGTGTAGATATATGTCTGCCACATTGAAATTCGCAATCAAATGAACCTTTAGTGTAATCATCTCATGAACCCTACACAAAAGATAGGCTAGTTCATTTACAGGGATTTACATGTGAAAATTGAAAATTAACATACATCTACGATACTCTCAATGATAAGAGTCATCATGTCGAGGGTTTAAAACAATTAAGCTTATCAATTTAACAATATGCAAATTATGTGATGCATATGAGATACTAATAGAGTTTAGCCTAGTTTTAATTTTATCGTATCCTTGAATTTATGGCAAACGGGGAAGTGTGGTTTGTAACATATGTTATCATTATAGCTCATCACATTTCAAAATTTCTTGGAACAACCTGTCGTAGTACATAAATTTTAGAGAGAGTTCAAATTGGTGAATGTAGAATATTCAAGACGAGGTAACATAGCATAACGAATATAAATTCTGTATCGAACCACAAAATTTCTCTCGCATATTTAGAATATTAGACTGATAAGATCGAATACTAAACTAAAAGAAAGTAAGTAGATTTATATGTAATCGCTAGTAGCAAAGAGAAGAGGTTACCAAATCATACTTTAATGACCCTTTAACCACTTTCGGCTCCATCATTTAGATTTGTTGTCCCATAGTATGTGAACATGGCGAATGATCCCATGGACCAGTTTACGTATTCTTCCTGACAACTGCACCTTTCTTATGCCGACAATTTAGGCAATTTAAGACACACAGACAGTAGTTTCATTTTCATTTGACTTTACATGTTCTGTATGTGTACTGTTTACTACAAAAAGCATGCATCCTTGTATAAATAGTCAATAATAGAGACCACACGTGTGTTATTATGTTCCGTGTTCCATGTTATCTCATTTACTTGCACCGAAGCTAGTTTGGGAGGACTTCGTTTCTTCTAAATGAGTTTCACAAGCTTTCTTTAAAAAGTTTTTTAAAAGAACTTTAAAAAGTTATTCAAACATGTTTCAAATGCATTCTTAATCTCAGAAATAACTTTTGACTTTTCAAAAGGCTTGTTGAACGGATCCAAATTATTAATACAGGAAGTACCTTTTTTCGGAGTCAATTCGTGATTTAAATGAGTTGCACTTGCACCTTAATATATCTTAATCGGTCGGCACTTCGAATACATGACATTTCGAATGTAGTACTATGTTGCATTTTTATTAATTGTTTAGTACTCGCCATGTTCAAATGTTTTGGTTTTAGTTCGATAATAATCCAAAATTATAATTTTTTTCTATTAATAAATAGAATATTAAACTCGACCCCACTTTTCTTAGGAAATTTATGAGTGCATGTATATACTCGACAAATGCACCAGCAAATGTTGCTTTTGCAGGTGCATAATACAATTTTTTCTAATCATGCATTGTAATTCAATATATTTGATTCGAGTATTGACTTTAATAGCATAAGGTAATTTCTAATAATAAATAATCTTTAAACATTAATTTTTTTTTTCTTAATCCATTGTGCATTAATTAGTTGACATTATTTGCATTGCATATTGAGCATTTTTGCGCCACAGATTGTTTACATTTTAAATGAAGATGCTGTACACAAGATTGCATAATTAGCATATCTACGGGCAGTCTTCATACCTCGACTCTATAAGCAAAAACACAAAATAAATAAAATTCCGCCAGTAGGTAGCGACTGCGAATTCCTACGTAAAAAAAAAAAACACAAAATAAATTGTGTATTATAAATGAACCCGTGATGATGAAGATACACATAACTTCTACATAAAATACCCCGTCGAAAAAGAAAGCGACTAGCTCGACGGTATCGAGGTTTAATTAGGAGAAAAAGTAATGACTCGTTGATGTAAGACTCCATGCTTATAGATATTAAACCATAGAATATTATTTGAAGTTTACCAGTTTCTTCATAACATGTCTAATTAAGTACGATTATACGAGTAATTAATAATTTAATATTACACATGTCAACGCAAGTCATATGTATTATATTCCTCTCTATCCACATAACATCTAAGATGAAGTGAATATGAAGTGCTATGTGACATTAGGTGTCGTCTGTCCTCAATCCTTGCGGCAAAAGCAAGATTTTTCTCGTATCAATACTCGAATAGCCTAAGTACTCTAATTCAAATTCAAGATATAGCCTTAAAATGAATCATAATTTTTCGATCCCTAAAAATTGTAGACATCGTAGTTTAAATTTTAAAAAATGATAATCTTTTTATTTAATGGTGACAACCAATTAATAAAAAAAATGAAACAAATGATGTTTATGTCTAGAGACATGTCTCGCTTTGACTTGAAGAAACTATCATATAAGTGAGGCAAGTATATGCAATTAATATATAAGTAGGTGGTCATCAAATTAAATTTGTCCCGTAATGAACTTAATTTTGTCCAATATTAATAGAATGATGTCACGTTTAAAAGTTGAAAACTTGAATATATTCAACAAAATATCCCTGCATTTTCTTAATGCTACTAGTCTATGTTGACCAATATCTATGAAATAAAAGTAGTCACTAATTGTTATGAACAACGTTCTATCAATCAATAAAAATACATCCATACAATGATGCCAAATGTTGACGATGGAAAAGCGTCACTCTTAAGAAAATCCATCAAAGCCAAGCCCCGTTTGTTTGGAATTTGGATAAAAAAAAACAAATTTTGATAAAAACTTGTAAAATATGTAGATGAAAAGTTGATAAAATTATAAATCCAATGTGTTAAGAAAATAAGTTTGGAGAAAAAACAACTTTTAAAAATGAGGCTCAAGAGCTTAATTAAAAAAAAAAAAAAAGAAGTTTGGATTCCTGTACATGAAGCAAAGGAGGATTGATATTCCTAACCACGAAACATATGCTAGCTTCCTGACAAACACAAATTTCCAAGCATGCATGCAGTTTAAAATCTTCACCGTTAGATAACTGATAAGACGCCACTGGCCGCCGGTGGGGGCACCATCTCGACCTGTACGTTTACACTCACTTTTTAATTACTGTTATATATGACATCCTCATGTTCTTGAAAGTTTATATAACAAATTACATAATTTCACACGACTTTCTATTATTTGTCAATTTAAAATACAGTCAACATTTTCATTCAGTTTTTTCTTTTGACATCATTTTATTTGATCTAATATATATTGTTTTTATGTACAAGTAGTATAATTCATACATATAGAAGACTAATAACGGATTAGTACTTTGCTTTCCTGAGTCGTAATTAGAAAATATCTATAAGTAAAGGTCAATAAGATTCATCTGTATTAAAAAGGCTACAAGCGGCCGAAGGTGGAGATTTGTGAAAGTCTGATCGATCAGGGTGCCTTTATTCAAGCTGTGGTACAAAAGAAGAAGAATGAAAGGAAGTGAGAGGTCGAGGGAAAAGAGACGAATCGATCAAGCTCGGTGATAACAAGAAACAAAACGAAATCAGAATTTGACTAAGAAGGCAGCACTATTTTACATGATTTTTTCCACTGAATTTTTCTCCTAATTCTCGTTTACCAGCCCCACAATACCCTTTTCACTGAAGTTGATGTAAATAATAACATAATTTAGCTTCCACGCGGCATTTTTTAATACAACCAAAACTTGATAGTAACACCATCTCCCACCACCATTCGCATTGCTTTATACCTCTCTTTTTCCGCCAATATCCCATCCCCACCACTGCTTTATTTAATTCAATTATCAAAACAAAATTTCAATTTTGACTTAAGCCCAACTAACTCTACCACTACTCCTATACATTATTTAACCTTCTCCATAACACTTGTCCCTCTTAACACAAAGTTCATCCCCTCAAAACCCTCTTCACTGATCCACCTCCCCCACCAACAGAACCAGAAAATCTCCTCTCTCCCTCTCTAGATTTTGTTGTTAGAACCTTAATGGCTCGAAGAAATCTAATACTATTTTTTGTCGTCTTGATTTTCTTTGCCACCTTTGTTTCCTCCATACATGGCCGGAAGTTCTTGAAAATACAGTCTTTCGAAGATAGATTGTATCTAAACGCTCTTCCGAAGGGCACCGTGCCGGCTTCCACCCCCAGCAAGAAGGGTCACGCCATGATCAGCGATGAAAAGTTAATCGTCCGCCACCTCGCCGCCGTCGACCGGATTCTCCGATCAGTTCCTAGCCCCGGTGTTGGAAATTAATCTCTTCTTTTACATTTCTTGTTATACGATTTCATTTCCACTTCTTTTACAATTTTGGTTATACTGTTGTGGTGTATAGAAGCCAAGAACATATAGGTAGAATTGTACGCTTGATATATAAGTGTATATAGTGAGATTAACGAGCTAGGTTTTCTCTATTAAATTGTTTTGGTAATCCAATTGGTTAATAGACGATTCAACAATTTAGTGACTTGGTACAGTATTCGACAGTATTAAAAATTTCATGAATAGACGGCTATACTTTTTATATTTATTATTATTTATATTTCTTTACAATTTATATATAGGAATGGAAAGTTCAGAAGGAAAAGGAAAAAAAGAACACGTTTTGTAGACTTTTTTTCCAATACCATTACGACATTGTCGATTGCTTTAATTAAAGTATATGGTCCGAAAGTGATGCATAGGTGCTTGTCAAGGGCCACTGGCCACATAGCCCATGACATGAAACTTTATCATTTGCTATGAATATGCTTCAAGAAAATATCACCAAATTCAGTGGAGTTGATATTGGTTTTGGAATCTTATATGAAAAGCTAAGTTAAATGAATTATACCTCTTGATCTTCAAATGGATACATACGATTATTAAACAATTAAAGCGAAAATAGAAATGCAAATGCGAAAGCATTAACACTATAACTGTGCAGACAAATTTCGAACACTTCAACTCGAAACATGTGAAATTATGATATTCCATGTCATTTTTTAAGAAGATATCATTCACGTGCTTATGAACAAGACAAGTGGAATTTCGTGTTACCTTTGACAAAATTTTCAAAAGGATAACAACTTGTTTGACTAAGCCATAGAAATAATACAATATTCCATGGAGAAAACGGGAAAAATACAAGTTCAAGATGGGATTTGTTATATTATTTGACAACGTCGACAATTTCCATAATCTAGTATCAATTTTCAAAGTTAATGTCCAAAAGTTACGCAGGTTTTGTTGCCTTCTTTTTGTATTTAACTTCATTTTAAGTAATCAATATTTTTTCCACAATATGTTTAATAATGTGATTTATGTTAATAGGTCTAAGGTTGTGGTTATCACTAGTCTCGAGCGATCGATTTTGTTTAGAAAATGTTGTATTTAAATTCCAAGAAAGAAAGAATAAACATGAATTATTTTTACAACAATTGATGTACTCAAAATTCTGTCTAATTTAATGTACTAAATAAGTTATATATTAAAACTATATAGTTTGATGCTTCAAACATGTCGTTAACGTCAGGTTGATTGCAGGCTCTTCAAAATAAATAAATGGGACATGAATGAAAAATAGAAAAGGGCTAAATATGACAAACACAAAAAACAACCTATTGGGCTAGCAAAAATTTAATTTGATTGGACTTGAGTGATTTGTTTAATTAATTTTCTAA
>CAIGRL010061850.1:0-25944 GCA_903798325.1 Fraxinus xanthoxyloides | reverse complement strand
AATTAGTTGCCATTGCTAAAAAAAAAAAAAAAAAGGTGGAAAATATTTTCTCACCTATTAGGTGAGAAAACGTTTTCCACCTTTTATGCATCAAATGATTGTACCTAGGAAAAGGGAGGAAAACATTTTCCGTGAAAAACTTAGCCTATCAAATAGTCAAAAAGTAGAAGTAGGAAAATATTTTCCTACTTCCAGGGAAAATGTACCGAATCAAACACACCCTAAAACATATATTCCAAACAATTCAATAGGAAAACGTCAAAAAGAAAGCTAATGAGTACATAATAAATTTTTTGTTCACTCAAAACACCTAACTCAATCAATGAAATCATATATATATATATTATGCAAAACTAACAATAACGATAGACTGATTATACATTCATATAGATGGATAAATAGATAGATACAAAATCGATCATAAACACGTAATTAAACATATAATCCCGCACCAGGATATCGAAATTTGAAAGCCTAAATTAGCAGACCCACATGCTTTCGAAGTTCGAAGAATTTGAGAGCGGAGATTTTTTATTTTTCTTTTTATTCTCTTTTGTCACTGTTTCTTTGGACATATGTACCAAATTTTGCACTATTTTGTACCACACTAAAATTCATCTTCAACCACTGTACCAAAACTTACACCAAATGAATAGTGTAAATCATTTCCTTTTTTTTTTTAAATATTCTTTGTAATGTATTTATTCGAAATATATATTAATGTAGGTACGTGATTATAATAATATATTTTGTGTTCACTATAAATAATCGTGTTAGTTATATTTTACAATTTTTTTACTGTACAACACTATTTTATTTTTGTACCAAAACACCAAAATGATAATGTTTTGGTGCTCACATTGGAGTTGGCCTTATGTCTAACTTATCCATCAAATTATGTAATAAAACCAATATTTCTCAAAAGTAGAAATTGCACTACTTGTCATTTTTTGACTTTGTATTTTAAAAAAATGTCACTTTTTTAAATCCTTTGCAAAATTATCATTTTTGCCCCTTTAGAGAATTTAAATACTCAACACATTCTTGAGTTGACAACTCAAAAAAGTTGTACAAAAAGTGGAAAAAATTGAAAACAAATCACCTCACAATTGTACTAGAAGATTTTGGAGAAAAAATTTTGAAACTCAAAACCAAACCACGTTTCCATCAATTGGCCTATTTCATTTTCTTCGGACCTTCATTCCAAAAAAAAATCGTAGAACCCGCCGACTTCTTTGGAGGCCATTGTTCTGCTAGAGGTAACAAATTGATGAGAGAGATATCCACACATTTACATGAAAATGCCTATATCTTTGTGTAATTTATTCCAATTCTTTTATCTAACATATTTTTAGATTAGTAATGTTTTTATGTTCATTGCCAGTTGTTTGACTAGAAATTTATTGACGTTGTATTTAACAAGTAGCAAAAGACAATGATGGATTTGCCCGCTCGATTACGTCAAGCTTATGAAACGGTAATGTTTTACCTTTTTCTTGTACGTTCTTCGGTGGAATTACTTGATGACTCGACTCTAATATGCAATTGCTTCCAGGATTTGGTCAACTCTGCTCAAATGGTGAGATTTCTGGCAATCCATGCCAGGCCTACAACTGAGAGATTCATATCCCGGGCACTTCCGCAAGGAATATCTAGGGCTTTTATCGGAAGGTAAGTTTAGACCCTCTATATGTTGACTTGTAGACATAGAGGATCTAAATCCCGTTACCCTCCTTCCTCTCTCTCAATGTAGATCAGTTAGTGTTTGATTTTATAAATTGATTTCAGATTAATATGATTAAGTTTGGTTGCTTATAGATGATGTGTATTAGACTTTACTAGTGTATGAATGCTGAGTGATGACACGAGATACTTAGATATGAATGCACAATTACATGTTGCAAGTTCATGGCACAATAATTATTTTGATGTTAAGATGCAAATATATTTCTGAAATTAGAATGCTTAAGATGGAGACCTCGCTTGCATGGTTTTCAACTCAGCGCGTTCATATCATTTACTTAGCCCAGGAGAATGGCTTTGAATTATATACTTGAATTGTTATAAACAGTTTAATTAGGGTTATGTTTGTCATTGGCGGTAGCGGTTCTAAATTTACGTTCCACATTGGTATGGAAGAAAACTTGGGGTGACAATAGTGACTTTGGCGATGATAACATCTAGTCCACTGGATGAAGAGGCTGAGTATATTTACCCGAACGAAGGTTTGGTTATTTCTTCCGTTATCAGAAACTCTCTATGTAGACATGTTGTAATGAGACTTCCATGTAGCTCCAAGAAGTTCATTCTTTACAATTTCCTCTTTACTCAAATAAAGAATCACCAAAAAGAAGGTAATTATCACAAATTGGATTTGTCCTAGTGTGTATGTAATCAGTTGCTTCCATAATGGACCTGATTGTGACCCAAAATTCTGATAATTCATCCTATTTTGTTGTGGCTAGTATGTAAACTGATGTTTTACAAACTTTCGTGAAGAACTTGGTATCAAAAAATATTTCTACACACTGAACCATCCTCAAGCTAGTGGCCAATCAATAAAATCATCAAACATAAGCTAATGCAAATCTCGATATTTCGTATCCTTGTTTAATTTATTTGGATCTTAGTCACGATTTAGAGTTTAAATATTTTTTTCTTTTCATTGATTAGGATTGTGTTCAAAAACTTTGTCATTGACTCCTTCTTGATGGCGATTATTCTATTAGAAAGGGAAAATGGCAAACGAATCAACCTACTCCGGCTTCTCGTCGTTGTTACTTGCTACGTCGTCCACAACAGTTCGCCAGTAACGGTTCAAGCCCTAAACGGAGTGATAAGGTTAGTAGATTAACATTTTTGATTAAGTGATTTTTCTTCCCGTCCGATGACTCATTTCCAATAATTTATATTTGAGCCTGTGAATAGTGAATAGATGGTTTTATGAATCTTATAACCGGTGAATTTTTTATTTTTGAATGGTTGAATCCGTCTACTTCTATAACCTGTTGGTCATTTTGATGCTCTCTTGAATTTGTGCTTTTGTCATTATGTGAATTGTAAATTTGCTTTGGATGTTTTTTTGTGAATTGTGCTTGTGATATGTGAGATTTAGTTTGAGAACTTCATCAAAATTGAAAATAGAGGTGGTGATTATGTATTACAGGATCATGTATTTTTACCTTCTCAATGGTGATTATGTCTAGCCTTCTAAGTGAAAATGTCTTTTGACTTGTAGGTAAATTGGGTGTTACTTTATAATTTTTGAATTAAAAAGAAGTAGAGGTAGTTTCACGATCGGCTATATTAATGATGTACATTACGTTTGTTTGTTTTTTATAGAATCAATGCTATAATGTGGAAGAAGTTTCATTGACTATCTTGTCTTGCATTTGCTTTATAATATTGTCTTGATATTTTCGTTGTCTATTTGGCTCCTACTATGTGAAGAGGATTGACCAATTTTGTCAGATGATTGTAAATACTTGTTATTTAAATTGAAGGAAAAGAAAAGAAGTATGGCATACGAAAACTAGTGTTGAGTTTGAGGGGGCTAAATGGTATACTTACGAATTTTCATGCTCATGTTGGATGTTCTTTTGTAATTGGTTATTAGGAATGCACATAGTAAAGATGATTCTATTACCCCTTTGTAATTCTAAACTTTATCTTCTAATGATCGAAACATAAATGAACGGCATAAAAACAATCAAGATAAAGTACCTATAGTCAGGTATAAATTGAAATTCACGCAATACAAGAAAGTGGACTAAATTATTGGGAATTATGCTCATTATTTAAATTTGTAATTGTTATTCAATTGATTACATTAGTTAGCCTTTGCATTATTACAAGTATTGGGAGGAATTAGAATTTCTGTATTTACAATACGAGTGTATTTAGAGGAAAATGTCATGGTTGTTTTGCATTTCGGAATGAAATTAACTCTTGAGTAATACCTATTTATTTAGAGGTCAAAAGTAGATTTCCCGACAGTTCAATTCAGTAGAAAAATGGCATAGAGGTGAACTGTTGTTCCAGATAGTTCATCGTAGTAATTCTCGACAGATGAAATGTCGAGACCTGACAGTTGAGGTCATTTTTTCTCAACACATAGTAGTTCCACATGTCGAACATTGGTTTATTCGAACGTAATATATGTGTTTTGCGTTAACATGTACAAAATATTGTGAACCATAGTTTTTTCAATTATTTTTGTAGATTTGTAATATATTGTTTTGTATTTTATGATTTTCGTATTACATGATATTCGTTTTATTTCGTTATATGATCTTCGTGTTATTTCGTTAACTTGTGTTTCTTAATTTATTGTTGTACATTGGTATCAACATGTACCAAATATCATGATCTGATATTTTTTTATTTTCTAGTTGTACATTGTTGAAGAAATGGATTTTAAATTCCTCGTTCCAAAAAAAATGCACGATTGTGGGGCAACATGTATTACATAAAAAGGGTCCTGAACCATTGCAGAATTTATAATATGTCTAAACCCCGACTGCATTCGATAAATGTAAATTTAGAAGCCACTGTTGACTGTGGATTTCGACTCATCGTACTTTTGCGTAGGCGGTGCAACTAAATTGCTAGTTACGCCCCCCATACTCGAAGAAGGAAATGATGTCTCTCACACAATGAGGCAGCGATCGACACGCCTTAGATTGCCTGCAGCATCTACCAAGACTTCGTACAATAGAGGGGAGGAAAATAATAAAGAAATAAGTGAGTCGATTATGTGTTAACATACTATGAATGAGTCCATATTTGACAGTGCACTTGTGTTTATTTCTGTAATACATTTTGGCCATTTTCCACTGGAACCGTGTAATGTGATTTTGTACCTTTCATGGATGACGTGCACAGGATTCAATGTATGTAGAAACTATGTTCAATGTCAGTCATATACTTTATTGAGACATTAATTTGCGTATGAATTTTCGTTTAGGCTGGCAACCTACGTCTTGTTAGGAGCAACAACGTGCTTTGTTGTGAATGAAGCTCTGAATGAGATCTAGGCGGATGAGGATCTACAAGATGCAATAGAGATTGCATGGAAGGGTAGATCTCCAATTGGGGCTTCGGATGGAACAATATTTTTGGAAACATTAATGTATAATCTTCTCGTTCGTTTCTTCAATTTCAGTCAGTGTGACACTTGGGAATTGTGTAAGAATAGTAAGAAAATTGTTATACTGATGTTGAATGTAGATCTAGGGCCCATGGACCATGTGTGGATGAATAAATGTTTTTGTGTATGGCAAAATGTTGCCAATGTTATCCATATTGTCTAAAGGTGGGATACTATTTTGTGGTTTGAATGTCGTAATGCAGTGATTCAACATCAGGTAATAATGAAAATTGATTGCCAACAATTAAGATACAAATGTACTAATGAAAGTTGATTGCCAACAACTATATGCAGGATTTTTGAAGAGAAAATGGTACACACTCATTGAGATTTACAATTGTCATAAACTAAGGAACCAATTTGGGTCATAAAAGGTACAATTAGACCATAAACCATTACACCAATTGTCTATCAAATTAAGTTTGAGCTGTGACTTGGTGGTTGGGTAGTAAATAACCATAGTTGTTTCCATCCAAGAAGTTCATTATAAATAGCATGACATCACTTCATTATGATTTACACTTAAACACTTCATAAGTTTTGTGACATTATATACTACTCACATTCAAAAACAATTTCACCAATTACATTTGCATTCTCCATAATGAGTTTGTGCCAACTGTCAAGAATGACAGAAACAATCCGTCAATAAGATTTTATGCAGTGTTATGTCCATTACGTTTGCATTCTCCATAATGAGCTTGTCCACGGAAAGAATCAAACCGCTCAACCAGTTTTATCCGCTCTCCACTTCCATTCGTCATCTACAAGAACAAACTATTTCAAAATTGTGACATGATGAATCTCAAATAATTACTCATACCTAAAATGTTGGGATTGCAATAGTAAGAATTCCACATAATAAATATGTCCACATTAATAATATGAAAGTGGAGTATTCGAATATTTAAATATGTGAAGTAGCAGAAGGTGAAATCAAGGGTGTCAACAGTTCTATCCCGATAGTTCATAAATGTTGGGGTCACTAGTTCACATGTCTAACTCGATGGTTTCAAATGAACTATTTTACAATTGAACTGTAGGAATTGTCAGGAAGTTTGAAAACATGTATTTGATACATTTGAAAAAACTATTCAAAACATTAATGGTGATAATCAATTCTCAACTATAACATGACAATATCTTCCCATTAATAAATAGCTCAATACTTCATTAAATATGGAANCAAATAATTACTCATACCTAAAATGTTGGGATTGCAATAGTAAGAATTCCACATAATAAATATGTCCACATTAATAATATGAAAGTGGAGTATTCGAATATTTAAATATGTGAAGTAGCAGAAGGTGAAATCAAGGGTGTCAACAGTTCTATCCCGATAGTTCATAAATGTTGGGGTCACTAGTTCACATGTCTAACTCGATGGTTTCAAATGAACTATTTTACAATTGAACTGTAGGAATTGTCAGGAAGTTTGAAAACATGTATTTGATACATTTGAAAAAACTATTCAAAACATTAATGGTGATAATCAATTCTCAACTATAACATGACAATATCTTCCCATTAATAAATAGCTCAATACTTCATTAAATATGGAATCCTTCATTTTTGTAAAGGATTGTGGTATTTTTACCCTTCAAAAATATTTCAAAAACCAAAGAATTCAATGAATAATAGTTGGAAGTTTCAAAAACTTCTCTCATTGCATTTGACCATGTTGTATTTAGCTTCTAAAATATAGTAATCTATAAGATTAAATTATAAATAATTTGTAATGACTTACCTCTCAAAATGGATGATGAATTCAATAGTAATGTTTTCTTGATCAAGGAATGTAGAAGATGGAGAAAAAGTTAGAGTTTGTTAATGACAAGAAGATGTGTGGTTATATTAATATTTCAAATTCTTTTATCTTTTTTTTATAACAAAATTCATATTACTCAGTATAATATACATATATACAATATTTATAATATACAAATTAAATCATCACATCATAACATTAATTATATTTAAACCAAGCATTAAATACTCCTAAAAAGGTGTCATTAAGGGTAATTTGGACCTTTTGCACAAAAAAGTAACATTTTTGCTCATCAAAAGTGAAAATGACAAATTTTTTTTTTTTGTTGATTTTCAAATTTAGTGAAAGAAAATGTTGGTTTTATACTTGATTTTCTAGTTTGAATTTACTTGAAAGACAATCACATGATTGTCATATAAGACATTACCCCATGTTTATTCTAACCCCACCCACGAAAAAAATAGAGTTGACACTCAAGCCATTCGATAAAGAAAAAAACTGTAGGTACAGGTTTCTTGGCTAGGAAGGAAATAGGGTGCTGACCATGTTCGCCTATTTGTCTTTTTTTTTTCTCTCTCTTCCAATGGAAATATATCAAGTGTATTTTCTATTGGTTTTCTATACATCTTTCCTGTACTTTAGACTGGTTCTTCGATAAAAGATAGGACTCGAGTAAAGTTCAAAACTCAATTTTTTTATTATCTTTGAACCATTCGAGTGTATGTGTGTGTATAAACCATAATAAGATAGAAAATAAATAGTATTTCACAACAATTGCATCAAACCAAAAGATGGCGACTAAGAAAAACTAGATATATTCGACCGTTTAACCTAAGTATTCAAAATACTTTTTCCTACCCTTACAAGTAAAAGTATAATTGCCGATACGGTCCTAGACCTTTCAAATTTTTTAAAGCTTTTACTTTTACTTTTCATTTGTTACATTTGTGGTTCCAAACCTCTAATTTCATTGCAGATGAAAGACAAATGGATGGATTCTATCAACTTAACTGTTAGTTGATCAAAATAGTGGACTTCAACCATATTTTGACTTTTTTTTAAAAAGAGTAAAATGATAAATACACATTTTTTTTTGACAAAACACACCATTATAATTAAATAAAAAAATAAAATTGAAATTTACACCTCCATACCCAAACTATCTTCTTCCCCAAATTCACCGACGCCATTATCGCCTACACGGAGGCATCCCCTTCTTCTCAACTTTCGCATGTACTAATAATTTTCATTTTCTTCCCATTTTTCTCAACTTTCTCATTTTCTTTCGATTTTTATCTCATAAAAAATGTACAATCAGTACTTCTGTTTTTCCTCGTATAAACTTTCATTTCCTTATCATTTTATCAGTGAGGTGCCCAGATTATTATCCAGAGATTATCACTTCATGAAACAAGACTTGATTTGGTGAGAGGATGGAGTAAGAGGAGCACGAAGTGTAAGGCGGAGAAATTCTCGACGAAGCTGAAATGGAATGCAATTTGGATCCTAGAAACGTCAATGTCAATATGTTAGTCGCCGACGATGATGTCACTAGCCAATGATGATGCTATCAATATAAAAATGCCACTTATTGCCTATGTATATGTGTACATGTGGGTGGGTTTGGTTTACTCGATCTGAGTAGATTAGAGATATTAGTGATGCTACCAAAAATTACACCTGTTGAAATCCTAGATTGACGGCTGAGAACGAGCACAAACGGGATCTTTCGGTACCTGAAACAAAGGCATTGAGGTGTGTACTCGTTGCCTCTCCGATGCTTAAGTTAGAGAAAGAAGATATTTGCTGAAAATATATGTGAAAGTACCCGAATAATGGTCCAATACCCCGTATTTATAGAGTTAGGTAGTAATGGACTCCTAGCAGGACTCATTGCCTTATTTTTAGGAATTATTATTGGGATAAGTATTGGATTAAAAATGGAAGCTTTGTCCCACTTTACCTCAGTACCTTCAAGGATAGACTCTTTATCGACCTAGAACTGCTGAATGACGGTAATTGGATAGGGTTAGGGCTCTTTCGGGATGATGTCTAGTAATGTTCAATCATGGAACCAGTTGAGAGTTTGGTTAAGGTAACATCTCGAGCACACATACCCCGAGGACTACTGATGTGATTTTAGAGGCGTTCTGGAGGGTCCATACAGGCTCAAGGAGGGGGCCTCATATTTGGAAGAGAAGACTCTTAGAAGTCCTCATGCCCGAGGTAACATAATAACAACCATATCATTGGCCCCTGGGATCCATTCCTAAAGCTCGAGTTTTAGGTGTGGATGCACATGAGCTCGGTGTTGCGTAAATATCAAGTAGAATGCTCATCCTCTATATAGTTCAGGGTAGCTCGATGTCACTGTTATTGGCCTTTAATTGCTCGTGGTTAAATAAATATGGCGGTGGACACGGGTGGATGGATGATTGACACATGGCAAGATCCAACAGCCCAGCTGGTGAACCTTGGGCTTCCAATTCAACACCTATAAATACTTCATTTTTTACTTTTTACCTCTCTATAAACTTCCTCTACAACGTCGTGCTCGAGCAATTTCTTTAGGAATTCTTAGGGGATTCTAGTGATTCTGAGGTAAGGCTCGAGACTTTAAGTTGTTTCCTTAGTTATCGTCAAGTGATGTCGAGTGGTGTGGGTGATCAGGGTTCTGGTAGTTCAAGCGGTAGTGAGGACATAGGAACATCATTGGTTCCATTGGCTATTCTGTTAGATGCCTGACCTAGGTAACAAGGCAACGTCGAGTTCAAATCTCTGAAGACCCTTGTAGATTCAAGGAACACTTAGCCATGGTAGCAGCCCGGGAATCTAGGCTAATGCCCGCCTATAACATTAGGTAGCCTGACCCCGAGGATAGAATGGGGCAGGCTCGGAGTAATGAGTTTGTGATATTTAGGGACACTCTAAAGGTCGGGTTTAGGTAGCCTTTGCACCCCTTTTTCTTAATTCTCTTGGTCGTGTACTCCATGTGCCCGGGGGCAATTAGTGCTCAATGGGTGTAGGATGGTCATGTATTTCTTCGTAGCTTGTAGGTACTTAGGTATCGAGCCCTATATCAACCTTTGTGGAAAGATAAGTGGTTTTACATGGTCACTCGAGATACCGACCTTCCCTTTTGGTCGAAATGGGGTGTTCCCGACGCTCCTAGTTCTATGAAGGTCAGGCGTACTTTGAGTCTTCAGAATGGCATAGGCAGATGCTCGAGGATCTCGATCCTTTGGTGCCAGACATGAAGGCCATCCTCGGGAAAGAAGTGTTAGGTCTTGCTGATGTGAGAGGTGTCGAGGGTAGGGGCTTTATTTATTGTATCCTTATGCTCATGTTCTTGACGACGTGGTCGGCCTAATTACTTGCTTTTTCTTTACATGAATGTCATTTGACTCGTCAACCTTGCATAAGTTTGTTAATGCCAAGGCAAATGCACCTCAGCCTCAGGCAGGGATCTTGAGGAAGGGGCAGAAGAGACCTCGAGTCTCTAAGCGTTACAACCAACCTTGAGGATAATGAAAGAGCTTTCAGGCTTGACAACATGCTCCGAGCCCTAAACCTACTCGGCCACCTACATCATCTCGAATGGAGCTTCCACCTCGATGAACTCCCTAGGTCGTAGACCTCGATGAAGATTGCATACCGTCGGTAGCCTCAATCTTCAAGAATTTTGAACGCTGCCACTTGGTCCCGAACATAGTAGCAAAGTACAGAGGTGACATTGGATTCAAGGAAGGGATGAAAGCCCTCGAGGTTTTGAATTTAAGGTTAAATGCTCGACCTTTCTTTATGTTATTTTCATATATTTCAAGTATATTGCTCGATGTCTAATGATCAATGTTTGATTGTGCAAACCCTCAGTATGGCTTGAAGTCTGTCCTTACAAGGAATGGACGAGTCCCACAATATGGTCGGGCTTGTAGAGGCCATCGAGCTTAGAGACAAGAGGTTCGAAGACCTCAGGGCTGAGTATGAGGTCCTATTGAAGGAGTGCAAGGACGCAAAGTCAGAAGCTCGTCCGGCTCGAAAGGAGGTTGGTGCTACAAAGGATGAAACCGAGGAGGATAAACTCGAGCTTAAGCAAAAGTGCAAAGAGTATGAGGCCAAGCTTGCTGAGATCAGAGCTCAAGCTTGGGAAGAATTCAAATGATTAGAAGAATATGACGGGCTCAAGGCTGAATATGCCTCGACGGCATACCTTTACGCTTTCAAGGAGGATCAAGCCTATCTACGCTCCAGACATCCTGATGTTCCGACTGAGGACCTGAAGACCATGCCCAACATTGCAGACACCCTCGAGCTATCTGAGTCCGAGGATGCCACTAATGAGGATGAGGAGGACGACACTGAGGTTGACGTGGAGGCTTTTGACCCTGCTCCTAAGGACTTGGATTAGGACGACCTTATATCCCGATCCTCATATACATTTTTTGAATGTTTTGTAAAGTAATTTGCCCTGGCTTAGGGGTCTTTATTTTTCTTAATTATATTGGTACTTTGCCCGACCTTATGGGCTTATTTTGTTAATTTTTGAAGTATGTTGCCTGACGACATGGCTTTATGTTTTTATTTTTGCGAATGAATGCTCAATGTATGTGTTCATAACAACAGAATTAATTAAATTTCCAAGTATCAAACTCGATGATATCATAATTGAGAATTGAGCTCGATGATAGCTTGGTGAATAAACTTTTTGACAATGCAATGAGCTCGACGATAGCTCGATGAATAAGCTTTGTAATGAGCTTGACGATAGCTCAATAAACTTTGTAAGTCATGAGCTCGACGATGGCTTAATTAATAAACTTTGCTAGTCATTTGCTCGATGACTAGACCATTAATTTAATCCCGACGATCAGATAATTAACTATCTTATTGATAAAGTGTCAAGCTAGACTAAACTTTAGTAATGAGCTCGATGATAGCTCAATTAATTAAGGTATTGAGCTTGATCATGGCTCAATCAATCTGACTTTGTAAGTTTTGACCTCGACAACTATACACTTAACTGAGTTTTTGTCTGAGTTTTGATCCTGATGACGACACAATTAAGTTAAGACAGTCTCGAGCTTAAGCATTGTTCAAGGACATCTTAGTCCAAGATTATATTTTTGGAATGGTCATACTCGAGCATTCCTTAGAGGTACATGCTCGTGATAGGTGTTTGGGGTACATGCTCGTGGTATGTCTTTAGGTGCCTGCTCGTGACAAGTCTCTAGAGCGCATGCTCGTAGCATATCTCGGAGGTGCTTGCTTGTGATAGGTCTTTGAGGTGAATGCTCATGGCATGTCTTGAGGTGTCCACTCACATCATGCCATGAGGTGCCTGCTCGTGACGGGTCTTTTGAACGCATGCCCGTAGCATGTCTCGGAGGTGTTTGCTCGTGATAGGTCTTCGAGAAAAACACTTTAAAAATTTTTGTTGGGGCATTCCCAACTGTTATTTTATATGATCTTTCCTAGCTCTTGAAACAAGTATAGGCTAGCAGGTTGAAGTACTAGAGAAGAATGCGTGGGATGTGCAAGCCCGATCAAAAATTACACTAACTAAAAACAAGAAAAAAAAAGTGCTTAGGGCATGCAAGCCCAAAAATAAAAGTAATATTAACTAAATTAAAAAGACAAGGTGATGACCACTACTTGTAATAAATCTTGAGGTTGTCAGGGTTCCAAGGCCTTGGTAATGGTTTTCCAGACATATCCCTCAAACCGTATGCTCCTCCTCGGACTTGTCTAATGATCTCATAAGGTCTTTCCCATGTCGGGCCAAGTTTACCCAAGGAATGACCCACGGCATCGGCCCTTTTGAGTACTAGATCCTCAACCATGAGTCTCATTGGTCCGACCTTGCTATTAAACTATTTGGCCCTCCTATTTTGATAGGATGCAACTCGCAGTGCAGCCTGTTCACGGGCCTCCTCTAGGAGGTTGAGATGTTCCGTGGTATGTTCCCCGACACTTTGCTCCAAAAGCCTCAATGATGGAAGGCTAACTTCAATTGGAATAGTGGCATCTAACCCAAAAGATAGCATGAATGATGTCTCACCTTTTGTTGTCTTGTGTGAAGTCCTGTAAGTCCACAATATAGAGCGTAACTCATCGGGCTAGTTACCAAGAGCACCTTAGATCCTTACGCAGAGGTCTTGCAGTATAATCCGATTAGTCACCTAGGCCAGGGCATTGCTCTGAGGGTGTGAGACCGATGTTAGGCGATGATTTATCCTGATGTTGGTGCAAAAATTCTTGAACTGTACATTGTCAAGTTGCATCCCATTATCAGTTATGAGCACCTTAGGTATTCCGAACTTGAATATAACAGACTTCCAGATGAAAGACCTTAGCTTGGGCTCCGAGATAGTTGCTAGAGGTTTTGCTTCTGCCCATTTTGTAAAGTACTCTACAGCCACAACCACGAACTTTAATTGTCCTCTTGCCATTGGAAAGGGTCCGAGAATGTCAACTCCCCATTGTTCGAAAGGGGCCGAACAGTTTATAAGGATAAGCTCTTCAGCGGGAATATGAATGATGTTCTCGAATCTCTGGCACTTATCATATCTCTTCACATAGTTTGAGGTATCTTTCTTCATGGTCGACCAATTGTATTCGTACCTTATAACCTTAAACGCTATGGCTCGTGATCCTTAATGATTACCACATATTCCTTCATGGACTTCTGCCAGAACTTTTCCGATTCAGAGGGTCTGAGGCATCTGAGATATGGAAGTGTAAAACTTCTGCGGATGAGGACTCCTTCGATGATAAAGTGTCTGGGCACTCTAGATTGAACGCTCGTAGCCTTCTTTGGATCCTCGGGGAGGCTCCCATTAGTTATGAACTCAAGTATGGGGTCCATCCATGAGGGCTCATTATCAATGTCCATGACACTCATTTTCCAACCTATACTAGGCTCTGTTACCATTTTGATGCACTGTCTTATCAACTCCATCTACTCCCATTAATACGAATCTTGATAATGCATCTATCTTACCATTATCAACCTGGGCAATCTTCAGAATTTCGTAATCATTAAATCGTCTCTGAAGGTCATACACTTTTAAACATTATAAGCTCATCTTTTAATATTTTCTTTCGAATGATCTCTCAATATTCCCAACGACCAGTTGTAAATCACTAAAGAGCTTAACATGTTCAATGTCCAAGTTGTTAGCAAGTTCAAGAGCAATGACAACAGCCTCATACTCTGCCTTATTATTAGTAGCTTCAAATTCGAATCTCAGTGCACACTGAATTTCGGTTAGCTTATCCAGATTGGGATTATGACTTTTACGTCCGAGCCCAAGGAGTTTAATGCTCCATCAATGAATATCTTCTAGGTGTTTGCCCTTGTGGTCAAGATACTCCCTGGCTCTCGAGGCCTCGGGGTGAGCTCACGATGAAGTCTGCTAGTACTTGTCCTTCCATGGAAGGTTATGGTTTGAAGTCTATATTGAATTCTCCAAGTTTAATCGCCCACTTCAACAATCTTCTTGAAAAGTCTGGTTTTTGAAGTATCTGTCTGAGTGGCTGGTCTGTGAGTACCACAATTGGATATGACTGAAAACATTATCGTAGTTTTCGGGCCGCCATGACTAGGGCAATGGCAAGTTGTTCTGCCAATGTATACCTTATCTCTGCATCAAGTAATACATTGCTTACATAATAGATAGGTTGCTGAGCCTTCTTCACCTCATTGACCAATATGCCGTTCACTGCATTTTGAGACATGGCTACGTATAAGTACAACGTCTCTCCAAACTCGGGCTTCGTGAGAACCAGAGGAGTTGTCAATGTCTGTTTGAGTTCCCGAAGAGCTCTTTCACACTCCTTATTCCAACAAAAACTCTAATTGCCTCTAAGAACTTTTGAAAAATGGAAAACACGTGTCTGCTGCTTTAGACATGAATATATTCAAAGTAGCTACCGGACCTGTTAACTTTTAAACCTCTTTCTTGCTCCTAGGCGGTTCCATGAATACTAGGGTCGTATCTTATCTGGATTCGCCTCATTCCCCCTATGCGTGATCATGAATCCTAAGAACTTTCTCGATGCCACTCTAAAAGCATACTTTATTGGGTTTAACTTCATCTTATATCTTTGAAGAGCAGAGAACACCTCCTCTAGGTCGAAGTTATGCTCATTCACCTACTTACTTTTGACCACCATGTCATCGACATAGCCCTCAATGTTCTTCCCAATCAGGTCAGCAAAGACTTTGTTGATGAGCCTTTGATATGTTGCCCTAGCATTCTTCAAACTGAACGGCATGACCTTGTAGCAATATATGTTGGAGTCGGCTATAAATGACGTCTTCTTGATCTTCTTTAGCCATAAGGATCTGGTGATAGCCCGAAAATGCATCAAGAAAGTTGTACAACTTGTGGCCCGAGGTACTGTCCACCAAGTTATCAATTCGAGGCAGGGGATAACTGTCTTTTGGGCATGCCTTGTTGAGATCTGTGAAATCAATACATACTCTCCACTTGCCATTAACCTTTTTGACAAGAATGACATTGGCGAGCCAATTTGGATACTGGACCTCCCTGATGAATTGAGCATTGACGAGCTTATTGATCTCCTCGCGTATTACCTCTCGTCTCTCTGGCGCAAATTATCTCTTCCTCTGCTTTACTGGCCTAGCATCAGGCCTTACGTTTAGTCTATGAACCACGACATCGGGGTCTATCCTAGGCATATCCTCAACCTTCCATGTGAATACATCCATGTTGCGAGACAAGCGCTTGATGAATTCATCCTTGAGAGCGGCGTCAAGATCCTAGCCGATGTTTACTTTTTTTGTCGAGCTCGACATGTACCTCCACCAAATCTTCCACTGGGGTAAGTCTATCCTAGTGCTCAAGCTCGAGCTCAGGCGTGGATAACTGCATGACGTTAGTGCTCAAACCCTGAATGCTCGTAACATAACACTTCCTTGCCGCTGTCTAATCCTCATGCACAACTCCTATACTATGACTTGTCGAAAACTTCATAGCAAGGTGAAAGGTGGATACTATGGCCCTGATCTTGTTGAGTAATGGTCTTCCAAGGATGGCATTGTATGCTACTGAGGTCTAGACCATATGAAAAGGTGTAATCTGCGTTATCTGCTTTTGGTTTGAGCCCAAAGTTAGGGGAAGGTCAACAACACCTTCCGGAATGATTGTTCCACCCCCCAAACCCCTGGAGGGGGTCTTGACCATCTTCAGTTGGTTAGTAGAAATTCCCATCTTCACATAGGCATCATGGGACAATACATTGGTTGTACTCCCATTGTCCACCAGTATCATCCTGACTTCAAAGTTTACTATTATGGCGGATATAACTAAGGTATCATCATGAGGAAATTTTATGCCTTCCAAATCCTTAGATCCAAAAGAGACGTCTTCTGTGATGTAAAGAGTGATCTCCTAGGCCGAACCATACTATCGAGTATATTGCTTCCGTCTACTGTTTCAATCTCCTCCAACACTATCCTCCTAACAATGACATTGATTGTTCCCACTGTGGGTTTGTTACTTCTTCCTGAGCCCGAGGTCTTTCCCTTTGTCGTGATCATTAATTGGACGTTTATCGTGCCCAACATACATCTTTAAGAACCTTATACTAATTAGTGCCTCAATCTCTTGCTACAATGCTCCTCGGTTGTATGCCCATGATCCTTGTGGAAATTACAATATTTACTCTTGTCTCTGGTCTCCGAGGGAGATTGCAACCTATGAGGCCATTTAAGCTCTTTCATATCCTTGATCTCCATCAGTATGTTGGACTTAGAGATATTTAAATGGTTGAATGGCTTGGGTGGTCTTTCCTGCTTCAATTTTCCTTGAGCCTGATCTTGTCGCAAGTTCGGCTCGTGTGGTCTCTTATGTTGAGGCTTTTCAAAGCGGGCTAGCCTTCATTGTCTCCTCCATATTTATGAACTTTTCTCCTCGAGTAAGAAGCTTAGTCACTGACTTTGGGGGCATCTTGGATAAAGACATCCTGAAGGCTTCACACATCACTGTATAAGTTAAAGCCGAAACAGCCGTGGTAATATAAAGGTCGTAGCTGTAGCCTTTCTTTATTGAATCTAATCATGAAGTTACGTAAGGTCTCATTCGGGCCTTAGCGGAGCTGCATGAGGGTGGCAGTCATTTTCCTGATGCGCTTACTACTTGCAAAGAACGTGAATAACTTGTCAGTGAGGTCAGAGAATGAGGCTATAAAGTTGGGCTCCAATGTGGTGAACTAATCCATGGCGGCGTTGGTCAATGTTTGAGGAATTGCACATTACTAGATCCAAGGCAACCTGTAGGTTCATGACATCTGTATACATATTGAGATGGTTGATGGGGTCAGTCGCCCATCATACTCTTTCATGCGGGGGAACTTGAACCTGTCCTGGAGGAAATATGAAAGAACTTGTGGCGGGAGCGAAGTATTAGGGGTGAACCTATCGATCCCTTTGTATTCTGTTGTAGTCCTGTCGCGATCCCATCTTGTATGATTGGCGTAAGCTCGCCCGAGTCCATGGTAACCAACTCAAGGCCGAGTCTACTAGGGATACACCCGAGGCCCCAGATCTACTATTGTCATGGGCATTATGGGTGTCTCGAGCTCGAGCATTATTCATGAAACCTTTCGGTTAGGCCGATGTAGTTTTCGGTGCTGGTGCTTGGGGAATGTTTCTCTGGCTAAGTAGTTGAGTCAACATTGCAACTTGCTGACGGAGTTCTTCGAATGTTCCGATAGTAACCACTGTTGGTTGAGGAACCGGTACTGCTGATGACTCTTCTTGATGGATTGAGGGCTTCATAACATGGGGTTGGTTTGGAGCAGATGACCTTGCAAGAGGAAGACAAGAACGGGTATTCACCATGATTTTTGGTAGTGTTTCTCACAGATGACGCCAATGATGCTACTAAAAATCGTACGTTAAAACCCGAGCTTGACGGCTGAGAATGAGCACGAACAGGATCTTCCGGTACCTAAAATAAAGGCGTCGATGTGTGTCCTCGTTGCTCCTTCGGTGCTTAAGTCAGAGAAAAAATAGAGAAAGAAGATATATACTGAAAATATATGTGAAACGTACCTGAATAAGGATCAAAGACCCCAAATTTATAAAGTTAGGTAGTAATGGATTCCTAGCATGACTCATTACCTTATTTATAGGAATTATTGTTGGGATAAGTGTTGAATTAAAAATAGAAGCCTTGTCGTACTTTACCTGCAGTACCTTCAAGGATAGACTCTTTATCGACCTAGAACTCCTGAATGACGATAATTGGATAGGGTTAGGGCTCTTTCGGGATGAGGACTAGTAATGTTCGATCACGGAACCCATTGAGAATTTGGCTAAGGCAACATCCCGAGCACACATACCCCGAGGACTACTGATGTGATTTTGGAGGTGTTCTGGAGGGTCTGTCCTCGAGGTATCTCGAGGACCATACAGGCTCGAGGAGGGGGTCTCATATTTGGAAGAGCGGACTCTTAGAAGTCCTTGTGCCCGAGGTAACATAATAACAATCATATCTATTAGAAATTGGATGAGATGACGAAGCAATTGAAGGAGATAAATCTTGGGATTGTATGTGGTATTACTTACCAGAAGAATTTTGGGATTGGGAGTTGTAGCAATTTGCAGTGGCAAGTGGTGGTGGTGGCAGCTATGGCAAGCGACGACGAATCGGTTAATTTGGTTGGTTAAGGTCAAGGTGAGGAACATGATGAGTAGGTTCCTTCTGTTTCTTTTCATTTTCGTTTCATTTTATTTTTATTATTATTATTCTACTTATGTTACATCGAGATTACATAATGTACAATTCACATTATGCAATTATTTTGTAGAAATTAAACAATTTCCATGTTGTAACCCTTAGCGTATCTATAGTAGTCTTTTTTAAACTTTTATTTAAATTTTCATTTATTTTAAAAAAGTGATTTTACCATTTTATCCTTATTATTTACCAATTTCAATTTTTCCGATCAACTAAAGGACATTTGGACGGTTCCATCCATTTTTCTTCCACCCACACTTGAAAGGTTTAAGACCGTAGTTGCAACAAATGAAAAATTGGGTAAAATTTGCAAAGATTTAAGAGGTTTGAGACCATAATTGCAATTATCCCTAAAATTAATTGCACATAATATTCAAAATACTTCCAAATAAACAATCCCAACAAGCAAGTTGATGGATAAAAGTGAGCCAAAAATTCTTGATTCAACATAAATTCATGAGGAAGCGGTATCTCTTAAGTAATTCGCGAGATCGTGTACCTATCTTTCCTAATTATAAAGGGAAAATGTCCAACTTGTTGGATCCAGCCTTTTCTTGAATTAAACATCAAAATGCTTAACAGAAACAGACATCATGTCAAAGGTAATATAAAAACATTTAATAAATAACTACACATCCCATCTCTAAAAGTGAATTACTTAAGAACACCTCCAATGCCGTCAAAAGATCGCATTGAAGTTCACATCATCAAAGATGATTCCCTCGACACCTGAGAGTACCAGGAGGCAGGAGTTAATTCGACGAGTATGTTGTTCTCAGGTCCAGCTAAATATTTACTTGCTGATGGAAAGCGCCTTGATTACTTGTAAACCTGAAGTGGAGACGCACATTTTACATGCTGTTCAGTTATACTTCACGCAATTTATTCGCATCACTGATATTGAACAAGAAACTTTTATGAGTTCCATTCCTGTCACAAAATAAATGATAAAGAAAAAAAAAAAAAATTGACTGAAATGCACATCTAATGACTAGTGCTTTGATACTCCTTGAGGACCGGTCAAAATAAAACAGAGAAAAGAGAGAGAATGAAAAGCGCACGCGTGCGCACACTTATATATGGAGACCTTCCTCCTACCAATGAATTTGAGAAATAATCACAACCCTCAACTTAAGCTAATCAAATGTGTAGATCTATTAAAACCTTTACTAGGGGGCGTGTTTGGATGTGGGTATGGGGATTTAAAGCGCACATTTATATATGGAGACCTTCCTCCTACCAAAGAATTTGACAAATAATCACAACCCTCAACTTAAGCGAATCAAACGGTGTAGATCTATTAAAACCTTTACTAAGGGTATACTCCGATGTGGGTACAGGGATTTCAAAGATCTAGACCATCGTATATAAGCATTTATTATGTCCAGTCTGAACAAAGGTTATGGTAAGGTGGTTACAAGCCTACAACCAAGACTGTAGAATTTTAGACACTTGTTTTTCTAATGCAATTTCCTTAAAATGAATGTAAAACATTTCTTGCCTAAAACCACGCATAATTTCCAAAAGTCAATAAGGCATATCCTTTTAAGGACAAAGCAATTATTCCTTGATCATGAGATTGTTGCTTTTACCAGAAAGTAAAACTGGCAAGATTTTATTGGTTAACTAAGAGCATGATGAATCTACGAGTCATTATATAGAATCTCTATCAACAAAATTAAGCATGCTATAAAATATTGAACACTATCAAAAGATGCATGATTTGAGTAGCTCAGTACCTAAATGTTCATTCTCAAAAATACTGAATACTGGCTGCTTGCTCTTGCCACAAGACTTTCCATCATTGTTCATGACATCAAAATGGCCAAGGATCTAGGATTCACTCCATTGCAAGAAAACAAGAAGTATCCAACTCAATAAGCCACTGTTGTCAATACCTAACCATTTTCTTGTGTTTGTTTCTCAAAATGGATAATCTTCTTTGCAATGGAAGTTTCTCGTTATTCATACCCATTTTGTCCATGTAATGTACAATTTTCTTGAGGGTTTCCATGACCTCCTCACCCTCATGGCCAAAAGCTTTTTCCTGAATTCTCAGAACCCTCTTGAGCAGCTCCACCAACTCACTGTTGTCCTTCCCTAATCGTGACTGAATGGAGACCAAACAGTCAAGAGCCTCTCCTGTTACAAGTTCACAAAACAAAAGCATGAAATATAGGAGATATGAGCGTGTTTGGCTAAGCTTAAAGAGAAGTAAGAGTTACTTTTAAGCTTCTTGCCATATATAATTTACAAGTTGCTTTATATACTAACAATTTTCTTTGCTGAAAGTAGGTCTTGACTTACTTTCTAGAAAAGTAACATTTAAGCTTAGCAAACATGCTTTATAATCCAGCATACAGCAAGCAACTGCAAGACAAGAAAATTACCAGTGGGTAGAGATTCTCTTCCAAATGCCTTCTCGCGGATGCGTAGAACATTGAGAGCAAGTTTTTCAGCTTCTTCATCTCGATTTAGATTGTATAGAGTGATGGCAAGATGTAACATCGGGAATGTGATGGACTGATCATCAGGGGGGACAGTCTTCATCATAATTTGCAAACTTATCCTCAGCAAGCGCTCAGCTTCTACAAAATTCTTGTAGCGTGAATAGGAAGTTGCAAGATTTACAAGAAGTGGTACTGAGCTGGGATGTTCTTTTCCTTTAAACTTCTCATTTGCTAACAAGCATTCCTCCAGAAGGGCCCGGCCTTCTTCTCCTCTGTGTTTTAAGATTATCAAAAAAAATAAAAATAAAAAATAAAAAGAGGGACTAGGTTTCAGAAAAAAATTAAAGAGGACTATAATACTCTGCAACCAACACCAGCTGTTTCCAGCTCAAATGCAGCGCATGTTTTGCGCAATTTAATGTACACTGGTTCAATAACCAAAATCATACTCTTAATAGCCTCTACTTTCTGACATAAAAAATTTAACTGCTCACTCTAAATGGCTTTATGACATCTTCCTCCAATATATACCCTTAAAAACCAGTTAAGTACATGGAATAGAAGAATGAATTGGTTTATAAAATTTTAAACAGAAACAGTAAGCAGCTAGCTGATAATTCTATATTTATCCACGGAACTAGATGCCAAAAAAGAAAAACCCAGTGCACAAAATGCTCAGGGAAATCTACTAAAAAATTATAACGAGACAATGAGATAAAACCAACAGTTCCATTGCCGTTGACATTATTACTCTGGGATGAGCCTTATATACTGATGAGACAATGTGAAACGCCCAACAGTTCTCTAACACTTGACATTTGCCGTAAGATGAACAGGTGGGAAATCACCTATACCAGAAAAAGGATATTTCTTACCTTCCGGTTGCATGAAGTAATTCGGCCAAGTCTATTCTCATCTGTTCCATTGCAATGTCATCCAATTCCATGTATTTTGAATCCTCAAGGATTTGAAGGGCCCTTTTGTATAGATCAATGGCTTCATTCACATCTCCTACAGAAGGCCGCACAGGAACCAAACACATTAATGTGGAAGACTTGAGGTGGACATGATGAGGAAGAAGGGTCCAAATGATGACACTAAGCTTTCACGTATGAAACCTTTTTGAAGCCTAAACACTATTCTACAATAGCTTGGTGCTTTATAGAACCTAATAGATCTTCTCTTTTGGGCTAAGCAATGAAGTCCATGAATTAAATTTAATGGTATTTGTCATTATCCAAAAGGGAAAACATTAAAGAACAAAGAAGAAAATAAATAGGGCGTTTATTATAAAATCTTTTTTCTCCTTTTCTTTGAGGTATCAAACATGATCTTTATGCCACAGTTCCATGAATTGAACCTAAGTTGGCCACTTACTCTTCTATTTACATTATTATACGGAGCCCCCATCTGACATGGTAACTCCAAAGTTATCATCCATAAAGAACAACAGGAGGAAAAAATTATAGTATTCATGTCAGACAAGGAGACCATATTTATTTTCATGCTCCCAGATCAGTAAAAAAGTACAAACAACGTAGGCAACTAACCTATAATCGTCAAATGACAATTTGAATTGAGAGAAATGTAGGAGATGGCAACAGAGAATTTTAATGATAAATATGTACATATTTAAAGAATGTAACATAGAAATTCACCTTTTGCACATTTCACCTGTGCCAGGGAGCACATAGCCAATCCAACTCTTCCATCCTTTTCTCCATATGTATTCACATAAATGTGTAAGATTCTGGATAATGAAGGCAAAAGGTAAGAATGTAAAAGGCTAATGATCAACAAGCAAAGAATCTATAATAACCAAATAATATGCAGGATATAAAGTTTTTAACCTATTGAAAGGACTTTCAGCATCAGGTGCTCTTCCTTCCTTCATTAAAAGATTGCCCTGTGCCAATAATGCCACTACCAATTCCACATTTTCCCCACCCCTACTAGATTCCAACAGCTTAATCACCCGCTGGTATGTTTCCATTGCCTCACTGGCTCTTCCCATAGAACCCAGCACTTTAGCCATCCCCAACAACAGCATGGTAAGAAATGAGCTGTTGTTCCCTACAAGACAAGTAGAAAACATAGATTTCATATGGTGGCTGCTTTAAACAAATTGGTAAATAGAATTTTATATGAATGGTTATTTGATTAGCCATCTAACCAAAAAACCGAAACACGTTCCATTGTATCCAGAAAACCTAAAGCTGGATGACAAAACGGAAGAATATCCTACATACTATTTAAAAACAAGCGCCACCCTCACCCCCAACACACAAACAATAAAAAAAACCATGAGAGAAGAAGAATTCCCCATTAATTAGTAGAATTAACGTGAATAAAATGTCAAAGTTGAACCTACCATATGTTCTTTCCATAATTTCAAGGGATCTCTGGTAGAAACCAATGGACAGCTCAAACTTTTCTAACTTGTCATACATACTTCCCATATGCATGAGTATCGAATCCAGAAGAGGTTCCTGATCCTTCAACCTATTTACGATCTTGTTCAACTGGATTCACATTTAGCAGATCCTCAGGACAAATATTGTCAAAAAGAATATAACTAAAGAAAGCGTTATAATCCAGAATAAGATGGCAAGGTTGTTTAAATAGCAACCCATCACAGAACAAAGGGAAGTTCAGATAACTATCTAGATTTTATTTGAAAAAAATCTCATCTTCAGTTTACATAAATCTCCAAGTTGCTTGAACAGATCTGTTTCTCTCAAAAAAATATATACTAGTTGAATAAGAAGTTCACTTTGTCAATTACAATCCACATGGAACCTTTTTTTTTTTTCTCTCTTTCATTCTTTGAGTAACCACATTCAAGGAAGCATGTTTATGGATTAAACCTGGCTTCATAAAATTGAAAAATTTATATAAAGAATGCAGAAATATTGTACCTAGATATGTTGCAAGATAAATTACCATGTCTAATAGTGATCCAACAGTCCGCAAATCTCCAAGAGCCATGTACCCCAAGGCTATTACATCAAGAATAGCAGCTTCTTCTATGCCTGTAGCACCTGAAGCCATCTGTTCTTTAACAGCTTCGTAATTCGCCTGAAGTAAATCAACTGCATCATTTTCCTTTCCCAATTGAATCATAGTTTTTACTTCATTAAACAACTCCTGCAGTTGGCTTTCAAGATCATTCATGCTGTTTTCGAGGTTCATTGGATTTTCATTCAAATTTCTAGACCTGTTAGTAAAACACATTCTAGTTAAATTAAGGCATGGAATTTACAATTTAATTATAATAAACTTTTAGAGTGACATCTTCATCTCAAATGCTTTGGTTCACATAAAATGTTCCACCCAGCACAGGCAAAAAATACTTGTTATTTACTCATCATTTGGTGTTTGGTTCGTTTAGTGAATCTCAAAAAAAAAAAAAAATTACTACTAGACAAATAAACTTCCCAGTAAATTATAGTGCTAGATGGTGGTTCAATGATTGGTACTGACTGATTTTGGGCAGTCCATTATTGTTGTAAAGACTGCTACTTTACTGTGATGATGAGGAAGGTCAATGATGGTAACAGAAGCTTATATGGCCAAATGTGGGCTTATGTGCAGTGATAGACAGCATTGGTAAAAGAAATTAGAGGTGAGAATAGACTGAATAGTGTTGCTTGGGACATCACATGCATGTAAGAAAGTATGATAAAAACACGAATTGTTCATATAGAAATAATGAAATGAACGATTATGGTAGGCTCGTTCAAGGAATCCTTGACCTCCAAATTGAGTTTCTGAGGAACTCGACCTCGAAAAGCATAGAAATGCCAAATAAATTCTTCTCTTCATTTATTATTCTCTCTTCAAAAAGTAATAGAAGATACCTAAAAGTGCCTACTAATTTCTAGATACTAGTCACTAACCCATTAACACCTATTATGCCTGGTAATTAGCAACAATAACTCCACAACTATGTTGATTAAATCTAAACTAAAACAACAGATAAAATAAAATTCTAGCAAAATAAAAAAGAGCTAAAATACAGTCATAACAAATTAAATGGAAAGAAAGAGCAAAAACTGAATTCATAAGTGATAACACAATTTATAGTAAATGTTAAACAAAATCAATCAGAGACCTGAACACAATTGCCTGGTTTTCACCATCAATTTCTAATGAGCTAGCAGTTGCTAAGGTTCTCGTATCTCGACAACCAGAAAATAGTCCACCAGGCACTATATTGAGCTTTAAATAGCATTTTTGCCATGTAATACTTGTACGAGCACGGCAACTCACAACTGCGTTCTGTAACTGGGGGAAGTACAAGTGATTGCTTGGATGCACTAGATTCATCCTGAAAAAATTACAACAGCAATGACAAATACCAAATGTGAGAAACAATTCTGGAATATCAAATTACAGAAAATACTCGAATGAAATAAAACTTCAGATTATGCAACATCAGTTTTATGGTTCCATAAATAAATTTAAAAGATCAATTGAAAACCAAAAGAATCAAGGACTGAGCAACCAGCAGTCGTCAATAGACCGAGAGAGAGAGAGAGAGAGTATGACCTGAGAGTGACGGAGATTGAGAAAGAAGAAGCCATTTGAGGCAGAGGAAGTTCTGGCGAAACTGTACAGATATAAAACGATTATGCCAAGCGGTGGAGCTAAGATAAGAATATATAGTGGGCTTTTAGTGGGCTCATTTTGTTAATCAACCTCAGTCCGATAGAGTGTCATTGTTCAGTGGATTTTGCTTAAAAAATAGAATTAAACTACTTTTCCAGAAGAAAATTGTCCACTTAGTTGACCTACTCTCACATG
>CAIGRL010061827.1:0-12623 GCA_903798325.1 Fraxinus xanthoxyloides | reverse complement strand
AATTTTGAAAACAAAATATTTGACACTTTGGTTCAACTCTACCGTGATGTGTATTTTGATTTTGATTTTGATTGATTGAACACTTTTTTCGAATATTTGGCTATATATGGCTAATATTTTGTAAGGGAGAACTCCATTTGTACGGAAGATTTTTTTTCATGTAAAATTTACCGACGACACAATGACGGGTTGTGTGGGTTATGACATTTTTTATTGATGCGGGACCCACCAATGAGTGTGTATGTACGTTTTCTGTAAAAATATTTTCTATACACCAAGTATTGCTCTTTTGCAATTGACACCCGTGATAAAGTATTGGGATTCTCTGAACACAACAAGTCAGAATACAAAACACTATTGAAATATGTGCAAAATAAAGCAAACTTGCACAATATTTGTAAAATGTTCTAAAAAAATAACAAATAAACTGAGAAAACTCGAAAATATTAAGGGGTGATAGAGATTAAAATTAGATTTTTAGTAGATTTTGATAAAATTTGATAGAATGTATAGTTGAAAAGTTGTGTGATGAATGAAATGTGTGGTCAATATTGATTGTTTGACTTTACTTAAATTAAAATTTAATTTTAATTAATACCAAATAGGACTTTACTTTACTCGAGTTTTGAAGACATTCATAAAAAAACGAAATCAATATAGATTATGTACATGGGTAGTAGAGAGAATAGAAATAATAACTCGAGTAAAGTTATAATTTTAGGTGAGTTTAGATTCATTTTGCAAAGGGTACGTTGGATGGTTGGGTAATAAGAGGAATTGGGAGTATTAATCCAAACTTAGGATGTAAAGAGTTTTTTTAATCTTAAATTGAAAAGTAAACATGAAATGTTCTAATTTGGAGGGTCAGCTGTCATTTTCTTTTGCTTCTCATAGATGCTCTCTATTTTATTAGTAATATTATTATTATTTTTCAATTATACTCGGTATACATGACATTATATAATTGGACAATTTAAAAAAGAAAAACATTTTTTCAACCAATCTTTTTTTGACAATACGACAAATGTAATTGTTAGAAAAATATGGGTTGTGGGTCGCCCATGTGGGATGACTCGACCCACAAGTTATTAAAAGGGTTGGAGGGAATTGTTTGAATTTGAAGTTCAAACATAAACTCCCTACAACCACCATTAACTCTCATACAACTTTCATTCATTATGCATGAGAAATAGAAGAAAGNGGAATCACCAGAGTGCTCGTAGGTTGAGAACTATTCCTCAACTTAAGAATCTCTAGGTTAGCCCCGAAATTGGATAGATTAGTTACAGAATGAGGCAATGCATCGAAGCATTGAACTTTCCCAGGAGAAGAAGTAACATTGGAAAAGGTATCCCAAGCCTAAAGCTTTTCAACCTTATAATTATGAGATATATTTTGGAATCACTTTGAGAAGACATCATAATAAAAAGGCACAAGCGCAAAATGAAAAGAGATACGCACTGTTAGAAATATACGTGTCGTGGATTGCCCATGTGGGATGACCCGACCCACAAGTTATTAAAAGGGTTTGACGGAATTGTTTGAATTTGAAGTTCAAACATAAACTCCCTACAACCACCATTAACTCTCATACAACTTTCATTCATTATGCATGAGAAATAGAAGAAAGAAAAGGGCATGAAAAAAATAGTGAAAATTCGTATGGAAATTTACACAAAAATTGGAAAGTCCTTAAAACCATATTTTGGACATGAAATCTCACAAAAATTGACACTTAAATTGTGGATAATAATCATATTTCATTGTGATCGGGATTGGGACCATTAGAGAACAACAAATGTAGATTGTTGGAGTTTTGAAATGCAAGGTGATTCAGCCATCAAAAGATCTTGGAATTCATCATTTCAAGTAATTCTTTAACCCGGAATTCATGTTAAAGAATGCTGCGAAATCTTACAGTAATCCATAGTGTAAGGAGTGAGTGTACAAATGGCATAACCCTTGTTTTTTCTACTACCTACCATGTTGTACCTAGAATTTGATTATTACAAAATATTACACTTCGAAGGACATATGGCATTGACGGCGTATGTTAGGTCCAAATTGTATTGGTTAGTTTGTTTTCAAAATCATAAATATTGAGTTGTAATTAAAGTCAAAGAATCGAGAATTGGTAGTATAGACATTGAAGGAGTCCAAGAAGTCAAAGATGAACCAAGGAAAAAAATAATTAGAAAAACGCTCGCCAACTACTTAGATGGTGTCGAGTGGAAAATATAGTGAAGGCATCGCTCACTAGCCACGACATAGGCGCTAGTTGACCACTCGCTAGCCTCGAGAGGCGCTCGAGCAATGGTATTATCTAGGCAAACCTTAGATCGTGGCTTTGGGAAATTTCACAATCTCAAACAGTTCATACTATATATGCTCAAGCCATAATTCGTCCCAAAGTCTTTTGTATTATTGGTTGATTAATTATTTATTCAAGAGTTTCTACAAAGATCAAACAATCAATTCCATAATTCTCTTAATTCAACCAAAATATCAAAACACAAAAGATCAAAAGATTAAATACCAAAAACTTTTACCTGCACCAATAAGCTTTCAAAGTTCTAAAGTTGGGAAGAGATGGTTGGAGTTTCAATTGTTCCAAAACAAGTTCGTTCTTGATGATTCACGCGAAGGAAAAAGAAGCCGAGAGTTCTGGAAAGTGTAGGTTGCACAATCGAAGAGATTTTTCGATGATTTACATGTTAGGTTCAAAGTCTACTAAAGTTTAGTTATGTCTAGACCAACCGTACGTTATATTTTCTAGTGGATTTTTTTGGCAAGATTTGCCCATAAATTTTTTATCTATGTGAAGAGTTCTTCGAGAGATTTTTCTTCGTCATCAAATTTAGTGTTATTTACTTTTAATCTATATGAAATGATTTTGACACTTGGGATTTAATTTGACATTAAACTTAATCATCTAGGATCAAAATTAGCCCCTGTTCCACAACCATTATTTGGGAAAAAAATATTTTGAATAATAATTTTTAGGAGAATATGTGGTTAAAAAGTATGAAAAAATGTTGAATTTAATTACAGAGTATTTTATCACGTGAATATATATATTCAAATAATGATTGTAAAACAGGGACTTTGTGATTTGTTGCTTTTTATTGGTTATTATTTTAATTCCGCATTATATATCTTTAGGTGTTGTTGGGTCTAAATGTTCGTTTTTATTAATATATTATTATTAGTATAATTATTTTTTAGTGCACGTGTGGCGTTCATATCAAAGAATTGCACTAAGACGAAGTAAGCATGCCAATCTCAAAAACAAAATACGGGGAATGAGAAATCTTCAATGAGCCTGGAAAAAGGCACTTCAAATTAAAATGAGCAGTGCTACATATACAAAGGATGGTGATTTGGTTTACAGTCACTCACACGTGAGGTGGATGTGTAATTTTTTTTTTTATAGAAGGAAGGAAAAAAACAAACATAAAAATATTTTTTCAATTTGACTATTATGAGAATGTACAACATTTCCTTTTTCTTATAAAATATAAATGCATTGAGTTTAATTATCTGTCATATGTTAAATATTAAAACATATAAGAATGAACGCAGAAGCCAGAATGCCGCTCTTGAAATTAATTTAGATATTTACACATTTTCATTATCAAGGAAATCTACACTACATTTACTCGCAATCTTTTTTATTTTCTTTTCAATTATTGTGTACAGGTTGATGATCTGAATTTTATTGTTTTTTTTTTCATTTCCTTTTTTTTCCTCTCTCTTTCACATTATTAATTTGTACATCAATATGTATACAATGATGAACGAATAACATTACCTAAAAATCAATGTCTATGAATACATGAGACCCAGCTAGTAATCCCTTAGCCACCTTCAAGACATTGATCAAGACAACAGATGTCGACAATGGTACACTCAAGGCAATTAACGTTAACATTCCTAAAGCCACACTAGGCCTAGTATTCATCAAATAAGACTGCAATAACCCTACACCTTCACAGATATCTCTCTGGTAATGTCTACAGTACTTCTTCTCCCATTCTTTCCAATTCGAATTAGGCATCTCCTGGCTGCTACTACTTCCCTCTAACATCTTTATTTTCTTGATGCGCATTCGCAGAATGAACATATTTTTATCAACAGATTTTCCATCGTCGTCGCCTTTCATTTCATTGACAACTTTTGTGATTGTAATTCCATAATTTCTTCTCTGGTACTGAGACGGATGTATACTTAAAGCACGCTTTCTGTGTAAAGTAGGGCAAGTCAAGAAAGTAGTTGCCTCCATATAGATGCTAGCTGTTGTAATAATTTCCAGAGATTTTGCTGTCTGGCTGTGCTTTTTCAAGAACAAGTGGTGATTGAAAACGAATGTAGAAAGTACGTTTTATATAAAACTGGGGACATGTCTATACGTAGACACAAAAGTTTGTCTGTCCTTTTTTTTTTCTTTTTTTTTTTTTCCTTGTACACATGTAAATTCAGATTTTGCGCCGCTAATGAAGTATTGATGCTTGGAAGCTTGAAATGCAATTCTGATGGCATTTTGAAGTTGCTTTAAAGGAATAATTACTTGTGCAAGGCAATTATGATGGCATTTTGAGGTTGCTTTGAAAGAATAATTACTTGTGCAACAGTTCATGCTTAGGTTCCTAGGGAAAACAATTGCAACAAGGAAAGAATTTGCTGGGTGTCACTAACTATGTTCAACATCAAATTTTTTAAATTCTTTAATTTCACTTTTTTTTTACGTAGGAACCCACAACTGCTATGTCTAAGTGCGCACTTAATAAACTTCGCTCCATGTACAGTAGTCCACAAACCACACATGATAGATAAAACGCACTAGGCAAACTCGGTGCGACGGACTTGACCGAAAAAGTGTTGGCAGGGGATTTGGTCTCCGAGCCATTAAGAAAACTTTCACTTCCACGTACGATTTGACTTAATCACGCTTATTTATTTAACTTTTTCATTTTAACTTAGAGATCAACACTATTTCGAATATTAATTTGATTGATATTTCGCTCTAGTGTTATACTTGTTTGCCACTTAAGTCTTGTCATATAATACATCTCCAAATGTTACGTCGATCAATGAATATGTCTTTAGGTAACTTCAATATGTTCGATAACAATTTATACTAAAGAATAATTTTTTTGGACAACCAACGAAGTTCATAACCCGAATTTATGGCGGGTAGTCGGTTGAAGAATTAATTCAGAAGCTATAATTGGAAATTAATTAAGCTTATCCATTGCATGGCATGCATGCATGGAGTTTTGGGATTTTTGACTCAAAGTGCACAAAAAGTAAAGAAAATTACGGCTTAAAGTGTGAGGTAAATTAAATTGTATCTAACTTTTTTGTTCTCTTTGTGAGTTGTTCAAAGAGTAGGAATTGGTTTAGCAAAATTTTATATGATTGTACAAAATTTTCATATATGGAAAGCGTTAATAGTTCGTAAATTTTTCGTCTTATTTTTATATATATATTTTTTCTTGTCTGCTATTTTTCTGTTAACAATAAAGATCTTGCGGGCAAATAAGAAAATTTGTCTTAATTTCAACCAAACGAGCAATATAATTATTTATATTGTTTGTTACTTAATTGTGCAAAAGATAAATTAGTTGTAAATAAAGAAGAGAATTTTGTTCAAGCATTGTTCATTATGTTATGTTCAATCGTCTCTGACTGAGCTTATCAACTTCTATACGACACTCAAAAACCTAATCTTCTATATTCTAGAGGAAGATTGGTGGTTTTGAAATACATCATTTCAAAGTTTATAACAAATATTGGGGATTCATGCCTCATCGTCATTTATTTGAAAAAAATCATACATGCACCTGTAAAAAATAGAAAAATTAGGCATGCATACATATGCATAAGAGGACATATTTATTTTCTCTAAGATTAAGTTTTTGAACCACGTGGTTCAACATGTGGGAGATAAATAAGTCTAAACTCTAAAAGATAATTCTTTTCGACGGAAAATACAAACGAGCAATATAAAAAGAATTATGTTACGTGTACAAGATTTTTTACCAAATTTTTCACCGAATTGACAAGTGGCGACCCCCTACTGGGGGGACGCCTGTGGGCTCATGCGCCCCCTCCAATATGTGGCCGCCACTTGTCAATTCGGTGAAATATTAGATAAAAAATTCTGTACAAATAGATTTTTCCATATAAAAATGTCTGTCTAGCTTAATAATCTTCAACTGAAGCTCTTTCAAATTGAGATTTTTTTCGATTGTTGACCTACTCTATATGCAGACAAATTGAGAAAACTAATGAGTTTTAATATTCCTATTGATCAAGTTGTCATGGGGATCTTACGTGATTCACTAGTAAAGAAGCCATCAGCCCTGGTATATGGCTACTGATCTTGACTTCAAATCATAAAAATATATAATATATCATCTTAATTAATTACTCTCATGTTTCTACTTATATTATGACATTACCTTCCAAATCTCAACCTTTGAGATTAGTCTTTAGCCATACTAGCTAATTCCGTCTACATCTGATGTTTATAGGGTAAATCCCGCATATTACTTCTTACATATGTTGAGTTTTCTGGGAAAGAAAAATGCATGTATATTAACATTTTTCGTATATATACTTGGTACACGTTGAACAAGATTATTAGATGGTATTAATAAAGAAAGAATGCCAAAATTTTGTTCATGATGGTGTCTAATAAAATCTATGATTACGACAAATTTTATCATGCACTTCTCTCTTTTAATTATGTTAAGTCCCGTTCCATACATTTTTCTGAAAATTGCGGATTACCAAATTGATGGCTACTAAGTTATCGAATGGTTATAATTATCTGTTTTTAGTTTTGACCTTACGTGCGGAACTATTCTATTAAAAGTAACAACTCACTTTTTAATGATTCCTAAATGATTAAGCATGCACGTCCAATTTTCACATGTTTGAATACCGCAATTCGTAACATGGAAATCAATAAAGAACACCAATACTTGTTGACGGAGAAACACAATGTGGGAAAAACTCCGAGACCAAGCAAGTTACCTTCTCTATAGACAATATGAATTACAGTCCACTTCTAGCCTAACAAATTCCACTAGTTCTCACAGTTGTGATTCTTGTAATCTCCAAGATCTGTTGTACCCACTAACTTCCCGATCTTCTACAATTGTCTCTTCCTAGTGGAATTTCAAAAATCTCCAATTCTTGTGCTTTTTCTGTGCTTGCAGACCACCTCTCCCAATGCCCGACCGAGAGAGTACATTCCTCAAAGTGTTAAAGAAGTCAAGTGTTTTGGATTCACGAATCTTGATGTTTTCCCAAAACTTGGTTTCCGGATCTAAAGAGTGATTCCATCAATGAATTGTGTTCTTAGATATCTCAAAAGATGATTTGAATATGTTCTATCAATGAAGCACAATAAGACAACCTCCAGTTTTCGTGCAAGAGCATCTGTATTTATATTTGGAGGTGTATGAGTAGTATGGATCGTGTATAACCCTCCAAAATCGCAAATTAGGGTTATCCGCGTAACACGATAGCTCGAGCGAGGGGGACTTGTCGCTTAAGCCAAGGATATGTCGCTCGAGCGACGTCTGGGCGAGAAACAAATGAAAATGGTTCTATTTCTATCGCTCGAGCGATATCCAGGCGTGAGGCTAGAGAAATTCCGACACCGTTTCTTCCTTGTTTCCAAACTCGAATTCAAACCCTAGCTGCCTAACTCAACTATACAAATTTGCACTTCACTCCTTACCTTTTACACATGTTCAATTAAGTCATTCTTCTTCACAAACATGCCAATTACAACATTGGACCTAACAATTTTCCATTTTGACATTTTGTGACAAAACCATACAAATAAATTCAAGAAAATAAAATACATCAAACTAAACTACCCAAGTTACTCAAGTTCTTCTACTTGCATTCCTTGGTATACATGTTTCCTGAAATAAAAAACTTAATACCCATTGTAAAAGCATGTGATACAGGAAATCAAAAATTCATGCTAGTTTGAGACGTGACATTAATGCAATCAAAACAACAACCGAAACATTAATATCATAAAATATCAAAACTCAAACAGCTATTTCATTCAATGCTCCCTAATATGAACCCAACCAAGAATCGATTTTGGAAACCTACAAATAAGATGAAACAAACCCAAGAAAGCTAGAAATCACGTCGCGCAAAGATCAACCTGACTCGTTGTCCGACTTGTATCAAGAACCAAGATTATACGTAAGAAATCCAACCCGTTGATTACCCGAAACAAGAATCGTGAAGTGAGAATGTCACAAAAGAATTGCGAGACCTTTTAATAAGTTCAAGTTAGAACTTTAAACCACCAAGAAATATGGACAAATAAATCTCACCAAATTGTATTCTCACAAAAATAATTAATCAAAGTCTCGTTTACAATGAAATAATAAAAACTTATTTATATGAAAACTCTAAAAATCATAGAAGGCACGAAATAGAGTCTAAAATATGCTAAAAGATGTTAAAATCTAGAGTTTTAGGGAAATAAAGAAACTAACAAAATATGAAAATTCACATCCAAGTTTGTGTCATACGGTCGCATGGGCAAGAAAATTTGTCCTTGCTACTTTCGGGATGTAGCAATGCGGTCGCATGACTTGTAGAACCATGAGGCCGCATGGTTCTCCAATTTGTTCCCCGGTTTCGGTTATTGATTTCGATATTTTCCAACTCGTTCCGGCCCTCGACCTCAACATAAAACTTGGTCATTGACTTGTCAACTTCGTCCCTGTGAACTTCGTGGCTCGAACAATTGATTACATGGCTTCCTTGTCTAGTTTCAAACCCGACTTATCCCCGAACCCGACCTTAAATTCCTCTCAAAGCACTTCAATCCTCCGTCCGCTTGATACCTTATTTGGGTCACATCATCCCTCCCTCTTCGAAAGGATTCGACCTCGAATCCGAAGCTGCATAAAATGAAGCAACATTAGCAACGTCAAAAATTTTAACTATGATAGACCGACCCAGTAGAGGTGCAATGCAGCCCTTATTCTCGCACATAGAAATGGAATGGTATGGTCCATTTCTCCTAGGATGTAATTTGGACATCCTCTGAGTTCGTATCCGCTTCGTACGTATAATCACATATGTCTCGCAAAATCCAACACTAACACCAATAGATGAAAATTTTAAATTGAACAAGATTAGTAAATTAGAACCACTTGTCGAATTGGAAATGCAGGACATGATTAGTAGATATTAAACTTATTCCTAACACATTCCATAAATCCAACCTAAGACAGGTAAAAATATTGTGATTAAAGTAAAGACATTCATGCACTCAGTTACCAATAATGCGCTCTAATTGCTTATCATACATGATTAACACTGTGTGGCATGCTAGGATTTCGTGTCGTAGCAAGTGCATATCATAGACAAGTAATAAATTTTTTATAAACGCATGTGACACTTGACCGACTCTTCTCAAAGAATCATCATATGCATTAACACGTTCAAGAGTACATAACCGATGTAAAAGACTATTCCTAGACATTGTTCCAAATTCTAACCTAGGTGTAAGGTTTTGATAAGTTATCATGGAGTGGTTACATCCATCCTCCTTGTTACTCACTAATTTCTCCATATGTTTTGCATCAAGTATCTAGTCAATGCATGAAACCTCGTGAATTATCTCTCCATGGAATAAATCCTTCAATTCCTGCAAAAGAAAATAATCCAAATTGGGGAGGGAATTGTTAGTGTTTACTAAAGCCCTCTTACACTCGACTTTTCTTGCATATAAGCTCACTTTGAAATTTTCTCTCGCTCTTCTCTCTTGTGACTCTACTATTTTTTCCTCATTCTCAATCATCTTACTATCTTATCTCATACTCTCATTTTTTCGCTCTTTATTTTTGTCCTTTCGCTCACATTTTCAGTTTTTGTTGGTCCTCATGAACTGCTGTGATGTCAAAGATACTAGTGTGATAGCTCTTCCATCCATCACAAAGTTGTATCTATTTGTGAACCCAACATGCTCCACTCTCCTATCGTACTGACATGGATTTCCCAACAAGAGATGTCTCACATGCATTAGAACCACATCACATAACACTTCATCACTATATCGCCCAATGTTGAAGTTCACCAAGGCTCTCTTGGTAACCCCGTACCTCTCTACAACTATTCAGTCACTCCAACTTGTATCGTTGTGGATGCCTCATAAGAGGTAACCCCAACTCATCTTCAAGGTCGTGCTAGTCACATTCGTAAAACTCCCGCCATCTATTATCAAACTGCACACATTATTCTTAATGTGACACCTGGCGTGAAACAAATTCTCCCGCTATTGCTCCTCATCACCCACCTTCATTTGTGTAGTAAGAGCACTCATCACCACTAATGATTCCGCAACCGGGTACTCCACACAAGTTTCACCTTTAACATCCTCCAACTCAGGCATGTTGTCACTCCCACGTCTATTATCTGACTCAATCTCTCTATTTTCCTGAAGATCATCACTCATCAGTTTGGACACTGTGAAGCGATATGTCCCGAACCTAAACACTTGAAGCATTTAATATCCCTCGACCGACCATCTCGATTTTCGATTGTTTTTTATTCACCTCCTCCTTAACCTTAAGTATTTCAACCTTCCCCTAGCCACCACCCGATCATTCCTATTACCACCACTCCATTTGGGTTCCGTAGTAAACCTCGCTGTCCCCTATCGTCTAAGTTGCATTTCCACCTTTATAGCCATATGCACCAAGTCCTTCAATTCCACATAGTGCTACAACTCTACTATGTTGGCAATATCCTTATTCAAACCATTCAGAAACCTAGCCATGGTGGCCTCCCGATCCTTCTCTACGTTCGCTCGAATCATCGTCACCTCTATCTCTGCAAATTTCTATCAACCCCGCGATCAAACCTACCTCCCGTATTCCTCATTTGACCCATATTATCTTCTAAATAATATTCATCACTATCCACACTCACCGCCAAGTCTTCTTCATCAAACTCAGCCATAAGATTTCGTCCTCTCATATCTCCTCTACCCCCATGACGAATCCTTTGGGACGTCACTCGCTGCTGACTCCCAATCAAGATTTCATGCTTAGCTACATCACCACTAATACGTTCAACCACCAAACCCAACAGATCAAACTTATGATAAATAGCCTGCATACTATCCATAAATGTAGCATAAAACCCTTTCGACACCACTTTTTCCTCGCCTTTACTCAAATCTCCCCCCTCTCTCTCTCTCTCTCTGCCCCCCCTCTCTCTCCCTCTCTCTCTTTTGTTGCAAATAATTAAATAATAAAAATTAAATGAAAATGACTAACAAGAAAGAAAAATGAAAATATTTTACCTCACGTGTTTGCATTCTTGTATCACTCGAAATTAGCTTTTACCTGATATTGATCTCACCACTCTTGCCATTTGTCGTTCGTCTTCCTTTCTCAACAGCTCAAGAAATAAATGATCTTAATAAAATGGGACACAAATCCAGCAACGAAGAGAATGTCCTTCTCCATTGAACAACTAAGATAACTTCTGTAGCGAGCTTTAGGTTGGTTAACACAAGTCAGTTGACCATAAGCACTAGGTTTTGAGACATCCCGCAAACTTAATTGCTCGAGTCAAATAGTCTCGAAGAAGAACATTAAAATATTGAGCTTATTAGGGCATATACTTAGGCTTAGGTTTGTAGTTTACTATCCTTCTAATTGTATGGTGCTAGAATGTGTTTATATAATTAGTGGTTTTCATAAATATAAAAATGACCTAATTTTAGTGCAAATGTATATTCCATGAATTAAGTTTAGAAAATATTGAGAAGATTTTCCTATATTATTTCATTTAGCATACATCGGACCCTCGATAAAATTTATCAGGCACTAAATATGTAATGGATCTGATTTCAAGAGCTTTAACTTTTAATACACATATCACTTATAAAGATTTATAACAAACTTTATGTGAAATATATGAATTATACAGAACAAATGGATGCAAATATTAGTCGGCTACCCTCTGCACCTATTCCTTCCTCTGATATTGGAGATGACGACGTTGAAATATTAACTTTATTCGAAGGGATTAACACGTATAGATATGATGCAAATGCAATAGGTTCCTCTAGTAGCAATTTGTCTACCACATATAATAAAACATTGGTCGCACAAGTCCAAATGCATTGTCTGCCGAATTAATTGATTATTTTAATTATAATATGGCTAATAACAAAACAATTAAAAATGTTCAGAAGAAGTAATTGAATTATTGCGAAAATATGAACAACGATGGCTAGTGATTTCTATGATTGCAAAAAACTATTAACACCACCAGTTAGCATTGTAGTTTGGAAATATGCTTTTAATGTAGGTAAGAGGGTTTTGTCTGAGGTCAGGAGTCAACTCAAAAAAGATATTTTGGAAGTATTAATATGCGTGAAGGATTGAGAAGACACTCATTTCTGATTACAAAATAAATATGCCGAAATTGCAAGTCGTCAGGTAAGTGATATTTAATTTAACCATATTAATCAAAAATTGTTATTTTGTAATACTTTTTAATTTTTTAATTTTTTTATACGAAACAAGTTGTTAGTGTACAATTTTTAACTCCACCTA
>CAIGRL010061817.1:0-12773 GCA_903798325.1 Fraxinus xanthoxyloides | reverse complement strand
TTTAGTCCCTCAACTGTTAAAATACCAAAATATGGCAAGTAAAATAATTAATTTCTAATCTAAAAATTTTCGGGGTGTTACAAGTTTTCTTTCTTATAAATTTTTTCGATATCCGATTGATACGATTCAAAGTGCATTGGAAATATAACTCAAAGAGTTACAACTTTTATAGAAATATGACTGTTCCAATTCGGACGTCTACTATGCCAAATATTGGTTTCAATCTTCGACTAGAAATCTAGAATATAACTTGTGCGATTGGAAATTGATGTTTATCATATTCCATTCCTTTTTGAGTTCTAATTCCATCCAATTGTCTCATAAAAGTCTTTCAAGTATCATCTTTTAGTCCAAATCAACTATTGATTATTTTCAATTTGGTCCTCTAACTTTGGATTTTGCCTTTTTTTTTTTTTTACCAATTTTCGTTTCTTTCTTTCGATTGATTTTTACCTATATAACACAAAATACAACAATTTAAAATTTATTTTGTCAAAAAAATTACCAAATATCGATATTTTAGGACACGAATAAGTGTATAAAATACACTTATCAAATACCCCTAAACTTCAACATTTGTTTGTCCTCAAACGAAATTATAACCTAAATAACAACAAACACACAAGCATGCAAAAATATTTGATTAGACAATCTAGCTTTTTATTTTAATATTTGAAATTACAGTACTAAAATATACAAACTGTTTCAAGGTCACAATTCCAAAATGATATCCACTCTTCCAATGTAAAATCGACATGTGTGTGTGTATGTGTGTGAAGAACTAAGTAGACATCATGATTTTATAAGTTGCTTCAGTTTTTGACCCTCCGTGGTCAAATAAATCCTTTCACCTCTCGTATGATTCACACACCCACAATCTTGTTCTTTTTTCACTCGTTTCCCAGTGTGTAATCTAAGTTTGAATTTTTCATTACTATCCTCACCTACTCTAATTTAGGTGGACTTTACCAATTGCAAGTCAACACATCAGTAGACAAGAATTCTCAAAGTAATAAAGTAGTGAATAGAGTGTTGAACCCACAAGGACTATGTATTTAATCGAGTTAAAATTAATTGCAACTTTAATCGAATAGCAAACAAATTTTGTGATTTTTTATACTAATTCCTAAATTATCAATTAAACTAATGAAAGTAAGTAAACATGTTTTTTAAATATGTGAGATGCATTGCTAAGATGTCAAATCCCCCTTATTATTCCATTTGAGTGACAATTTGAAATCATTCATGTTGGTCGATATTCCTAATTTAATTGAAAGCCTATCTCGATAGAGATCAAATCTATTCCCCTTATGTGACGTTCTATCTCTCGATGAAAGATGCAAACATGATAAATGCATTAACAAGTACTAGAACACATATTGAAACCATATAAAGCATAGAGGTATATCTCTATCCTCTATTGAACCTTACAATGTTTATTATATTTTGCTTAAACTTTATTGTCTCTTTCGATAACAATAAAATTCACTAACAATTCAATTGGTGATTAAGCAATTGAAAAGAATTATAAAAATGAAAATAAACATCCACAAATCAAATCAAATTAAAGTCAAGTTAATTAGTCAAGAACTAAAAATATCATTTCAATTCTTCATTCAACCATTGAGTTTTACCTATATAACACAAAATACAACAATTTATGATATATTTTATCAAAAGAATTACCAAATATCGATATTTTAGGACACTAATAAGTGTATGAAATACACTTATCACAATCCCTATGGGTTTGACACTAACTCCATTATTATAGTACAAAACTTGACACCATACACTTGTGGTATAATTCATGTTATAGAAAACACGTGACACTCATCATTGTTCCTCTTCCAATATTCTCTCTCTTTTTTATTTAAGGAAGTGAGTTCAGACGAGTCTAAGGCTCATTTTTGAGAAAATAGCTTCTGTTAGTTGTCCATTCTAACAAATTTTCGTAGCTTCGACACTCGTTAGATCTTGAACTCAATCCCTATAACGATCATCCATCCTAACAACATCCCTCTTCATGATAAGAATATTATAACCCAGCCTAGGTAGGAAGTCTTAGAGATAAAAAGGGGAGTGAGGCTGACTCAGCCCTTAGGAAGGAGTATGAGTGTTTAAATATAAAATCAATCATCAATAAGAAAAAGTTGGAGTCCAAGAGTCACATTCCTAGGTTAAATGTTACCGCCAAGGGCTAATGACCGAGTTTATGGATTTAGAGACTTGTGGGAGCTCAATCCTGCCATATTGTAGCCTTCCTTCGAATGGCGTGAAAATTCCTTTCTTCCTAGTGAATATTCCCAATTCAGCTCGACCATAATGGATGGATGCCTACATTTTGGTTTGGCACAACTTGGATATTCTCAAGCTCATTGTAGTATAGTTGAACTTTATGTATGGCTTCAAAAAAGAAGGAAATGATTCAGTTGGTACTACGCTAGTGTTAAGGCTAGAATTGGAGAGCTAATAGTATTAGTCATTCCTACCTGAATTAAGAGGTAATATGCCAATTTTTACTTTATCAGAGGAGATTGGTAGTTTCAGGGATGATGTGGTTCACACTCATTACCATAAAATATGTAATTTTATATCTCACACATCGATTAGCTTAGTGATTTCTACCTAAACTATTTTACTAGTGTTTTCCTTGTTTGGTAGACTACCGATGCTACCAAAAATCACACATGTTGATTTTCGAGTCTGACAACTAAGAATGAGCACAAACGAGATCTTCTTGTACCTGAAATAAAGGCGTCGAGATGGGTGCTTGTCGCCCCTCCGATGCTTAAGTTAGAGAGAGAATTGAAAAAGCTTGAGTGCTCAAATTATATGTAACAAACGTACTTCAATAATGAATTGGAACCTTGTATTTATAGAGGTAGGTAGACCATTCCTGGTTGGATTTGGTTTGTTATGTGTTCTTATCCTTGGAAAATCTACTCGAGATGATTATTGCATTGCCACTTTAGATCTAGTTATAGTTTGACTATGACACTCAGCGATATAAACTCTTTCTGGACATAGGAGTCTTAACTTGAGGCATTTGGATAGACTTAGAATTCCTAGAAAGTTGAATCAATCCATGTCTAAGGAAAAGGCCAAAGGACACAACAATCTTTGGGGGACATACATCTTCGAGGACATATCTCGATGACACCGTCACATTGTTATCGTATGAGCTCTATTACCAATCATCAAGATACCCTGATGACCTCCCATACCCAAGGACGGAAGGCCCCCATTTTAGCATATACCACTCCTTGAGACGTCAGAGCTTTGGATATAATAAAATGTCCATATCAGTCGCCCCTGTGCATCTACTCCTAGAGCTCGAGCGTTAGGATGGATGCACAAAGGTCAGATATTGTATATTGAGCCTTTGGCCTCCTCGGGAACCTAACCTTAAATGATTGTTCAATGGTTAGTTTAAAATAGGGTGGTTATCGAGGATACTTGGATGCGTGACGCGTGTCAAAATCCAACGGTCTGGACTGTGACCTTTGGTATCCCATTTCCACCCCTATATATACCTCATTTACCATTCATTTTACACTTTTCACTTGCTGTAAAACTCTCTCTGGAAGGTCGAGCTCGAGCATATCCCTTAGAAACTTTTGGGCATCGAGTAATTGTTAAGGTAAGGCTCGAGACTTTAAGTTATTTTCTTAGTTTTTATTGAGAGATGTCGAGTAGTGAGGGCTCTGGTAGTTCGAGTAGTAGCGAGGATATTGGAGCGTTGATGACTTTCTTGGTGGTCCCCCTAGATGCTCGACCTAGGTACCATAGTAGCGTCGAGTTGAAGTTCTCCGATGATCCCTGTAGGTTCAAGGAATACCTAGCTGTGACAGCTGCTCAAGAGTTTGGGCTAATGCCTAACTACAACATTAGGTCGCTTGACCCCAAGGATAGGATGGTGCAAGCTTGAGAATGAGAGTTCGTTATTTTTAGGGACACTCTAAAGGCCGGGTTCAGGTGGCCCTTGCATTTCATTTTTGTAGGCTTGTTAGTCGATCACTCCATGTGCCCAAGGCAGCTAGTGTCTAATGCATGGATGATGCTCATTTAGTTTTTTGTTTCGTATCGTTACCTCGGTATTACCCCCTACCTCAACCTGTGTAGAATGGTGTTCGCGCTTAAACAGCTTCCCACTACACTTGTTTTGCTAATTTATCTACTCGATGGGAGTTTAGGGTCCCAAGCATGACAAGCTCATTAAAGGGTTAGAAGGATAGATGGTTTTATGCAGTTACTTGAGATCCTGACCTTCTGTTTTGGTCGAGGTGGGAAATCCTTGATGTTGCAAACTTTTGTGAGGGTCAAGCGTACTTCAAATCGACCGCCAACGTTTTCTCTCCGGGAATTACCTACTCGTTATACTCTCGAGATTGTAGACCTCGAAGATGATTGCATACCTTCAATGGCCTTGGTAATTGAAGATTTCGAGCACTGTCACTTAGTCCCAAGCATCGTGGCCAAGTACCAAGGTAATGTTGGGTTCGACGAGAGGATGAAGGCCCTCGAGTTCTCTTTGAAGGTAAGAAACTATACTATGCTCTAAATATGTTTCATGTATTTCTCTCGACGCTAACACTTATTTTTTCCTTTGACAGACCCTGAGCTTTGCTCGAGGCCTATCTTTGTAAGGGATGGATGGAAGCTATAAAATGGACGAGCTCGTGGAGGCCGTTGAGCTCAGGGACAAAAGACTTGCTGATCTGAAGGCTGAGTGTAAGGCCATTTTGAAAGAGTGCGATGATTCCAGGAACAAACTGCGTCGGGTTCACGATGAAGTCGATGCTTCTAAGGACGAGGCTGAGGAGGTGAAGTTGGAGCTTGAGTATGCATGTAAAGAGCATGAAGCCAAGTAGCAAGGTTAGAGAGTGAGCTTGGGAAGAGTTCAAGTTGTTAGAGGAGTGAGATAAGCTGAAGGCTGTGTATGTCTCAAGGGCATACCTTCATGTATTTAAAGAGGTCAGAGCATATCTTTGAGCCAGCTCCTTGACATTTAGCCCAACGACTTGAGTGCCTAGTATGGCAGAAAGCCTCGTACTTGTAGATTCTGAAGAGGCTATCGAGAATGAGGGTAATGACGACAGGGTCGATGTGGTGACGTCTGACCAAGCTCCTGACTATGATGACCTAGACTAGGCCACAATACTCGAGCAATATTTTGTTCGATGACTTGTAAAATTTCCTTTTTCTTGTTATGTACATTGCCCTACCACATGGGCTTTCATGTCTTAAGTTTGTACAAGTGTATTTCCCTACCTCTTCTAAGCTTTTTTATTTTTGTTCAAGTATATGCTCAATCTTTGCGTTGAAATATTATGCATGTGTTTATCTTGATCATGTAATTGTTAATTGGTTCAACGACTAGCTTAGCTTAGGCTCGACGTATGGCCTAAGATAACTAAACCCAAGCCCTAAAAATCCAAGGTTAGGCTCAACTTTAAGTTTGAGCCTAAACATTAAAGATTAGACTCGAGCTCTGAGGCTGGGTTTTTAACCAAAGTTTGGGCTCAACGTTACTCTCGAGGACTTGATCATCCTGAGGACTTCTGAATTCGGGATTTAATTTTAGATTGGTCGTCCTCGAGATAAAACTTTAAGGTGCCTGCTCGTGACAGATCTTTTAAGGTACTACTCATAACAAGTCTTTTAAGATGCATGCTCGTGATATGCCTTGGAGGTGCCTGCTCATGACACATCTTTAAGGTGCCTGCTCATGACACATCTTTAAAGTAATCACTTAGCCAAATCTTTTGTTGGGTACTACCCGATTGCTAATTTATATGAACTTCCTATGCTCTATAACAAGTATAGGCTTGCATACCTTGATAAATAAACCAACGAAAAGAAAAGAAAAAATGCTTGGAGCGTGCAAGCCTAATAAAAGGTAAGCAAAATAAAAGTAAAAAGGTGCATGGGGCGTGCAAGTCTAAATAAAAGTAAAACTAACTAAACCAAATAGATAAGGTATGGACTAATACTGGTATTAAATTTTGAGATTTTCAACATTCCAAGGCCTTGGTAATGGTCTTCCAACGTATCTTTCAAGTTTTATGCTCCTCTTCGGACTCGTCTAATGACCTCATAGGGTCCTTCCCATGTTTGGCCAAGTTTACCCGAGGCATGACCGGTAATCTTGACCCTTCTAAGCACTAGATCCCCAACCTTAAATCTTTTGGGTCTGACCTTGTTATTAAAATATCTTGCCATCCTATTTTCATAAGAGGTGACTCATAGGACAACTTGCTTACATGCCTCTTCAAGGAGGTCGAGATGTTCTATTGTGTGTTCCCCGGTATTATGCTCCAAACGCCTTATGGTAAGCTAACTTCTATTAGATTCATAGCCTCCAACCTGAAAGCTAACATAAAAGGGATTTCACATGTTGTTGTCTTATGAGAAGTTCTATAGTCTATAATATGGAGGGTAACTCGTCGGGCCAGTTACCTTGAGTACACCCAATCCTAATGCAAAGGTCTTGCAATATAATTCGATTAGCTACTTCGGCAAGGCCATTGCTATAAGGGTGTGAGACTGATATTAGGTGATGGTACAAACGTCCTTGAACCGTGCATTTTTCAAACTGCCTCCCTTTGTCAATTATGATCACCTTGGGTATCCCAAACTTGCATACGATAGACTTTCAGACGAATGATCTCAGCCTGGGCTTTGAGATAGTTACTAGAGGTTCTGCTTTCGCCCACTTGGTAAAATATAATATCGCTACAAAGATGAATTTTAGTTGTCTTCATGCTATTGGGAGAGGACCGACGATGTCAACTCTTCATTGTTCAAAATGGGCAGAACAATATATGGGGTGAGTTCTTCAGCAGGAGTATGGACAACGTTACCGAACCCTTGGCATTTATCGCATCTTCTTACATAGTTAGAGACATATTTCTTCATGATCGGCCAATAATACTCGTACCCTATAAGCTTGAAGCTAGGGGTCATTTTCCTTGATGAATACCACATATTCTTTGGTGAACCTTTGTCAGGGCCTATGTTGATTATGAGGGCTTGAGACACCCGAGGTATGGAAGAGTAAAGCTTCTGCAGAAGAGGACTCCTTGGATGATGCAGTATCTTGGAGCTCTAGATCGAACACTCTAGCTTTTCTTGGATCCTCATGGAGATTCCCATTAGTTATGAGTTCAACTACGGGGTCCATCCATGAGGGCTCATTATCGATGTCCGTGACACTGAGTTTTTGACCAATGCTTGGTTTTGTCACCATTCTGATGTTGACATCAAACAAAATAGTGATTATTCTGCAAGTTAGTTTTAGCAAACAAGTAACAGGGAAGAAACAATAAAAAATGCCAAGAAATAAGAAAAATCTTTATTAATCATCCAATAAGGCGAAAACAACCCACAAGTCGAGTTAAATAGTTAGAAAATCATATTTATCGAAATTTGACCAAAAATAACAAAATCTCAATAATCATAACGAAATAAAAAACGAAATAAAAGAAATAATATCCCAAAAATCTGGCTCAAATCGGGTTCATATTCTATTCTAAAGAGGCAAATGAAATATTACAACAAAATGAAAAAAATAACTAAAATTATGGATTCAGATGGGAAAATAGTGGATTTTACCCTCGAAACCGATGCAGATCGAGTAAAGCTCAGTAACCATGACATGCGCGCTGAAAAGAGCTTTCCGAATTGGGGTAATGAGCGTGATTCTGATAACCATAGCCAAAGGTATAGCCAAAATACCAAAAACGTGTCCAAAAATAGCCCCAATTAGGAAAGGTTGTTGATTACTTGCCATTCTCCCGATGATCCGCTAAGTCATGGAACTTCAGCGTCATCAACGAGCTATCTAACAACTCGACTTTGTCTTACTCGAATCCTCCTACATCAGTTACCCTGAGTTAGAATGAACTCGCCCGCGAGTTCACATTAGTGTTATCAGAATTCACAAGATAAGGACTTAAGCACATTAAAAACATCAGAAGTCTTCAAGTGGCTAGGAAGGCGCAACCTGTAAGCATTATCACTGATCTTCTGTAGGACCTCACAAGGTCCAGTCTTCCACTCCTTAAGTTTATTATACTCTCCAATAGGAAAACGATCACGAGTTAAGACCGTCTAAACATAATCACCAACTTCAAAAAGTACTCGACAACGGTGACCTTTAGCCTAAACTTTGTACTTGGCATTACTCTCGTGAATGGCTAGCTTCACCTGTTAATGAATACCTTGAAGATGTTCTGCCGTCTCATCTGTATTGTGACTCAAAAGACCTACACGTGGAATAGGGGCTAAATCAAGTACCTCGAATGGATTTTGACCTTAGACAATCTCAAATGAGCTCATTTCCGTGGTTCTATTCTTCGACCTTTTATAGGCAAATCGTGCCTGAGGTAATACTAGATCCTACTGCTTCTGTTTAGTTCCCACTAGACTCGTCAAGAGGTTTCCCAAGCTCCGGTTCACCACCTCGGTCTGACCATCTGTCTNCCTTTAGCCTAAACTTTGTACTTGGCATTACTCTCGTGAATGGCTAGCTTCACCTGTTAATGAATACCTTGAAGATGTTCTGCCGTCTCATCTGTATTGTGACTCAAAAGACCTACACGTGGAATAGGGGCTAAATCAAGTACCCGGAGGGATTCCGACCATAGACAATCTGAAATGGGCTCATTCCTGTGGTCCTATTCTAAAACTTGTTATAGGAAAATTTTGCTTAAGGTAATGCCAAATCCCATTGGTTCGGTTTAGTCCTTGCTAGACTCCTTAAAGATTTCCCGAGCTCTGATTTACCTCCTCGGTCTGACCATTTGTCTGGGGATTATAGGCACTGCTAAAATTCAATCGTGTCCCCAGCTTCTCCCATAAACTCCTCCAAGAATGGCTCATGAATTTGGTGTCACGATCAAAAGTAATTGATTAAGGAACATGCTCGAACCACTAGAAAGAACGTCCCTTGAGGTATTCTATGATTAGGGCAATCAGAGTGTTGGAATTCATAATGAACCTGAGGTAGAAGAATGCCAATCCATGTAAACTTCTGACATCGTGCAATGTTTTTGGCTTGGGCCATTCCAAGATTGCATCTATTTTTGATTGATCTGCATGAACACCATCAGTAGACACAACAAAACCAAGAAAAGTAACGTAAGTGGTAAAAAAAACACTTCTTCTGATTAAAGAATAGGCGCTTCATCCACAGCATATCAAAAACAACATGGAGGTGATCAAAGTGTGATGCCCACGTTGAACTGTAAATGAGGATGTCGTCAAAGTAGACTACCATGAACTTTCCCATGAAAGGCCGTAACACCTGATGCATGAATCTCATAAAGGTATGCGTGCATTGGATAGTCCAAAAGGCATGACCATCCACTCATACAACACATGTTGCGTCTTAAATGTTATCTTCCACTCATATTCAGGCCTTATTCTGATTTGGTAATATCCAATCTTAAGGTCAATTTTTGAGAAACCTTAGAACCGAACAACTTATCTAACATATCATCCAGACGAGGAATTGGAAACCTGTACTTCACTGTAATCCGTTGATTGCTCTAATACCAACTGATGCCAGAAAGAATAGTGATTATTTTGCAGGCTGGTTTCAGTAGACAAGTAATAGTGAACAAATAAGAGAAAATGCTAAGAAACAAGAAAAATCTTTATTAATCATCCAATAATACGAAAATAATCCACAGGCCAGGTTAAATAGCTAGAAAATCATAATTTATCGGAATTTTACCAATAATAGCAAAATCCCAATAATCATACCAAAAGAAAATACAAAATAAAAGAAATAATATTCCAAAAATCTAGCTCAAATCGGGTTTATAATCAAAGGAAGACGAAATTCATAGTTTTCGTGATAAAATTGAAGGAGGCTTCTAAAAATTCAATCAAGTGAAGACTCAATCTTGTTTTTTGGGCGAAGAAGAGAAATACAAATGGAATTTTCTCGAGAAACCATTAAAGAAATTCAAGATTTCAAGATTAATTTGCACCTTCCCAATTTATCAATAATATAGGTAATGTCTTTCCACTTAAGCATGTTTTCTTGTAATTTTGCAATACTAGGCTAAGTTTTTTTATTACTAGAATGTAGATAAAACATTATTGTGTACTTTTTAATGTGAATTAAATATTTTGATGTCCAATGTGTGTTATTTCCTGGATGCTTGTTATTGTGTTTAATGTTTTTCAATTAATTGGCCACTAATTGGAATGATTTCTGAATTTTATTGATTTCGAGAGAAACAATAAAATAGATAGCACTTATAATGACCATTATAAAGTCCAATAAGAGATAGAGATATACTACTATACTTTGCATGATTTCTATAGATGTTCTAGTATTTGTAATGCATGCTTTCATATTCTCATTTTCCAAAAGGATATATGAAGCTCATATGAAAAGATAGATTTAATTGACATCGAAAGTTACTTTTAATTAACTAAAGATCATTGATCAACGAAAATGTGCATATATTATTATGATATTGATTTGCATAAGAATGGATTAATAAGGAAGATTTAAAATCACAGTAATCATCTCGCATTGTTTTATATAAAAAAAATCATAAATTTATTTAATAGGATAGTTAGTTATTAGTTAATTTAGCATAAATTCTTCAACAAGAACTTGCTATTCGATTAAGGTTGAAATTAATTGATTCCTGATTAAGTACAAAATCATTATGGGAACGAATATCATACTTATCATTTTATTACTAGTTCGCGACCTCGTACACTTGTGGAGAATCAAAAGATCATATATGAAGTTTATTTATTGGTTTATATGCGAATGTTATAATTGATCATCATATGAGTTCAGAGAACACCTAAGCCTTCATTGATGGTGGTTTTTTATGCCAAGCAACCAAACATATTCTCAATGTCGTCCAACCATCTTTATCGCTAGTTTAAGCTTTGCTCACTTCAGAAAAGCTGCAACCATAAGGATTTGCAGCTGGTAGCATCATCTGTTGTTTTAGCTGCTCTTTCGGTGCCTCCTTATGATCTCATATTGTGCATCCTATTTGGAACTTGGAAACAAAAGAAAGTGGATTATAAGGGTGGATTTGAGAATAGATCATAATGCATCATCAATGACGTGATGATGATGTCATTTTTTCTATACCCATATTTTACCCCTTTTGTTTCTGTATTTATATGAACATTTGTAGGCCTCTTCATTTCTCTCTCCACCGTCTCTCATTTCGGTCATTTTCGATTTAATGGTCGTCAAAAGTTATGCGCTCTTTTTCATTCTTATTTATTCTTCCTTGTGATTGCAGTATACCAAAGCCCAAATTGTTACTACTAATGGTGTGCAGAAGTTAGGATTTCGGTGTTGTTTATTCAACCGGTTGTGAGGTTATATTTTTTTGTCCTTTTTTTTTTCCGTGTGCATCTGCTTGGTTTCATCTCTTTTAACTTTTATACTTATATTTCCCTTTTTTTATTGTTTCTTACAATTGCAGCAGCAGCAGCAGCAGCATTGTACATGTCGTCTCAAAGTTATTTTTGTGGATCATTGAAGACTTCTTTTTGCTATATAGGTATTAAAACACTAAATCTACATGTGAATTCTATGTATGATTTTGTTTACTTCTTTTATTATAATTATTCCCTTGTCATTCTTTTTTATGGTTTGTTCTCTGTTAATGAGAATCTAAGGATTTTTTTCTTAAACTATAGTTGGGGGTACATTTGATATGTTTAAGTTTGAAAATATTTATTCTTTTGCATGGATAAGTGTAGAATTTTTTTTGGAATAGTAACATTCTTTTTCTGAATTTTACACTTTCCTTAATCTTTGTAAAATTTAATTTTTTTTTTCAAAATGATTGCATTTGAGTTCAGTATGTAGATAGATTTCAAGTACTCCCTACATCAAATAAATGTATGCCCAATCCTTTAGAATGGACAAGACATCCTAACAGATTATACTTGTCCCAAGAAAATAAGCCAACTATGATTTACCAAGTAAGAAGATGTGTACGCTTCTTTTACCATTTTTCAACTCTTGAAAATTCATTTATACTTCATGTTGTTCCATGTTTACATAGCTTCTCTTTTCAAGTCATGGTTAATGTTGCTGTACATGCGATTGAAAATCGTGTGCCAGAATCAAGTTAGATATTGTAAACCAAGTAATTTAAATTCTAAAAAATGGTTTGTATCACATCCTTATAAAACTCAACTCTCGATACCTCACTTTTACAAATCGAGTCTCGCCAAAATAGTCAAAGTTAAAGAGGTAAAGTGGTATGTAAGATTTTTACAGCAGGTCACAAAGGGCTGACTTTACAAGATTTCATCATTGCTGATCCAGGTAAAGAATTTAGAGTAGACAAAAAAAAGAAAAAAAAAAGAAAATTGCTTCTGCTGCGCTCGAGTTATATTTTCACAATATTATTTCTATTCAGCAAAGTTATGAGTTCATTTGCATTTGGGTAATAACTCGCTCAATAAATAACTTCAAGTAAGAATTGATTCACTTTTTACATTGAAACTCATTTTTCAAAACTATTACTTTAATAGAGCAGTAGCAAAATAGATTCTGGTGTCTACCTCAATTTTTTTACTTGAAACAGCAATCCCTAATCTTGTAAAGTTGGAAATGTGTCAGCTACTGCACATATTTTGCATATCACTTGACCTCTCCTAACTTTGACCATTCCAACCAGAGGCAGAGATATTCAATTTGTATAAGTCAGGTATGTTAAGAGTTTAATAAGAATGTGATACAGCCCATCCTTTTTTTTTTTTTT
>CAIGRL010061808.1:0-17828 GCA_903798325.1 Fraxinus xanthoxyloides | reverse complement strand
AAAAAAAAAACACAAAATTCATCCCCAAGGCATGAAGATCTTAATCCATAATTAATTGGGTGATGTCGTTTCTTGATTCTTTTTCCAATTTTCTTCTTTCCATCATGCTAGGGTAGGTTAATTTTGTACTAGGGAGTGATGAACTATGTAATATGATTTTTAATTCTCAGTTCTACAATTCTTGACATCAAAAACACATTTTGGATGTTTGAATTATTTATATGATCTTATTTTCTCCATAATTATTATGCACGTAATTGTGTGAGTGTGGTGGTTTATTTCATGCATTCGAAAAAAGGAAAATAGGTTTAACATATATAAATTATCATAAGGTCCGACAGGGGATAGAAATATACTGCTACGCTATATGTGAATCTTTAAGTGCTTATAAAAACACATGCATTCTTGTATATTTGCATCTGTCATAGAAATATAGTCGGGTCATATATTAGAATATGTTTAACTTTACTCGAGAGAGACTGTTAAATAAGTTAGGAATATTGATTGTCAATATTTCCAATCGTGTGTCAAGGTTAAGAAGACATTACATAGGGATTCGTGATCCTAGTACATTCACCATACATTCAAAAACTTCAAATTACATTCAACACCATTTGCATTTAATTTAGTTACATCATTCATCCCTGCATAATTAGATTAATTTAGTTATGCTTTCATGCAACAACACTTAAATTTTATTGTTTCGGTTAAGGAAACAATAATTATAATTAGAACTAATAAATCCATGTGGGAACGATACTTGGAGTCAAAATCTATTTTATTACTTGTTAATGAATCGTACAATTGCGGTGTTTTAAAACGAACAAATATTTTCGTGAACACGAATCACCTATGATGTCGCAAAGTCAATTTTAGAATGAATTTTTAGGTCTCAAAGAAGTACTCATTCTTGAAAATATTTCAGATTTAGATGCTCGCTGAAGTAGTAATCCTATTGATTTGGATGAAATTGATGTTCTCGAAGTAGAACATGAGGAGGAACAAAAAATTAAATATTCTCGATGCAAGAAGGAAGCGAAAAGGGAAAAAACAAGCAAAATGTTGGGATCACTTTAAAATGATTCCAACATGTCGTATGATCGATGGAGTCGTAGAGTTTAAAGCAGTATGCAAATATTGTCAACAATGAATGACATGGTAAAATGGCATTGGTACTACCCACCTCAATTGTTACTACAAAATATATGCGGCCAAACATGGGTTTCTTGGTTCTGGTGAAACACAACTGCAATTTGGTAGTCAAATCGTCGATTCTACTTCTATCACATTTTGCACATGGATGTATTCGGATGGGAAAATTCGAACGGGAATAGTGAAATTTGTTCCTGGTGCTAAGTTGTCTCTAGCAATAGCGGACAACCAACATTTTGTTTTCACTCGAAAGAATATCTTTAACTGGGATACATTAGGGCAAGTAGAAACACTCTTCGATCCGATACAATAGAATATTTCCTTAATATAAAAAAAATAATTGATTACTGGTTTGTAAAAACATGGAGATATTATATCTTTAACTTTGAATTTATGGAAAGAGATTAATAAAAGAGATTATATAACTGTAACTGCACACTATATAAATCCACTTTGGTGTATGTATAAAAAAATTATTGTTTTGAAAATAATTGAGTTCCCTCACAACGCTAACAATATATTTAACGATATTATCAACATTATTAGAGAATATCATTATAAGAGTAAAATTCGTTTGTTTAAATTTGACAACGCTAGTGTTAATAAGCCAGTTATCGATAAATTGTGTAAGGTGCTGTAGTTTGATTTCATTGGTTATTTATTTTATACTCGTTGAGTATATCATATTTTAAATTTAATTGTGCAAGATAGTTTGAAATATATTAATAATGAAATTCAAAAAATTACAGATGTACTAATATATATCATGATTTCACCTAGTAGAAAACAAGTCTTTGAGGAATTTTGTGCCGAATTTGTGATGAGGAATATGAAAACATTTGTTCGTGACATAGGATATAGATAGAACTCCATTTTACTTATTATTAAATTCATGTGACAGATTTGAACATTTAATAACAATAGACATATTAGAAACAATGATGATAAAATTTTAAATGAATTTGATTGGGTTTTAGTTTTTAAAATCAAATTTTAACAAGTTTTTATGACTAAAAATATTTTATCTGGAGCGTACTATCTCATTAGCTGTATGGTGCTTGAACATTTTTATATAATTTCAAGGGGTTTTTCATAAATATAAAAATGACCCCAATTTTAGTGAAATTATATATTTTATGAAATTAAAATTTAGAAAATATTAGGAAGACTTGTCTATATTATTTTCTTTAACATGTATCATGAACCCCCGATACAATTTATCAGATACTAAATATGTAATTGATCAGATTTCAAAAACTTTAACTTTTAATACACCTATCAATTATAAAAATTTAGAGCAAATTTTATGTGAAATATATAAATTATATGAAGAATAATGGATGTAAATATTAGTCGGATACCAATTGCACCTACTCCTCCCGCTGTATTAAAGAAGACAATGCTGAAGTATTGAACTTATTTGAAGGCATTAATACGTATAGACATGATGCAATAGGTTCTTCTAGTAGTAGTATGCCTACCGCATGTAGTCAAACATCGGACGCAAGTCCAAATCACTGCCTGCTAAATTACTTGATTACTTTAACCATAATATGCCCAACAATAAAAAGATTAAAAAAGTTTAAAAGAAGTAATTTAATTTTGGTGAACGAAGATGGCCGTGGTTTTTGCGATTGCAAAAGACCTACTAATACCTCATGTTAGCACTGTAGTTTCAGAGTCTACGTTAGTACGATAAGAGGGTTCTGTCAAATGTTAGGATCTGACTGAAAAAAGATATTTTGGAAGCATTAATGTGCATGAATGATTGACAAGAGACTCATTTTCCGTTGTAAGATAAACATGCTAAAATTGCATGTCGTCAAGTATGTGATATTTAATTTAACTATATTAATAAAATTTGATATTTTATAATACTATTTTTTATTTTTTTTTAAATATTGTATAAGTAACAAGTTGTTCCTGCAAAAAAAATTATTCCGCATACTCGAAATTTAAGTAGTCGGTCTCAAACCCGAATAAAGGATGAAGGTTTTATTTAAAAAATAAATAGATGAGTTCGCGAGCTGAAGCTCGACTCGACCCACATGCCACGAGCTCAGATCGGCCCTCGAGTAACAAGCTAGCTCGTGGCGAGCACGAGCAGAGTTTGTGGGCAATAGGGCCGAGTTAGCTCCCACCCTACCAAATTTGCAATTAAGGTTACATGGGCAAATTAGTTTTTGATAATTATGTCTTGATCTAAAACATTTCTCTCCTTGGACAACTTCTTACACAACAATTACCTCAAAAATCTAATGGGAGAAAAATACCAAAACAAAGGGAAGAGAAGAACACTTATTTGTTGAAGTTTAGAGTGCCAAAATAGTTAGTTAAAATCTTCCCAATAAAACTCATTGAGACAAAATCTAGTCAAAGGAAAAAGAGTACTACATGGATACTCTCTTGATTTAAGTCAATGAAGATGCACTCTTATTTGTCAAAGTTTGGAGTGCCGGAAGTGTTAGTTACAATCTTGCCAATAAAACTCATTGACACAAAATCTAGTCAAAGGCAAAATATTAAAATATGGATATTCTTTTGATTTAAGTCAATGAGGATGCGCGTCGATGCATCTCCAGTCGTATGCAACAATTTCTTGAATGTAAACTTCAATGATGTTTTTTTGAATAGGTTATTATCACTTGAGAAAAATTGTTGACCATCAATGCCGTAATCTTTCTGGAGCTCATGCTCATAAAAGAAATCTGCAAAAGAATAATTCACCATGTCTTTCCTGATATAGTCTCCAAGGAACATCATCTTCACAAAATAGCTACTCTTTCTTGTTGAACAGCCAGAATGAACTTGAATACGATTGCTAGGTGCAATTTTGCAACTTATGATGATGCAACAACGGATTCAGGACCGGATTACAAGCCAGACTTATACGTTAAAAAATATTACAAATGAATTTTATTTTTTACATAAACTTTTTGTCTACCTAAAAAAATTTAGTGGGCTGGAACTGGGCCGAGACCCACATCCATCCCTGTGATGATGCACAATGGGACTAAGACCAATAACTTTTGCCATGTTCAAGGGGATGAAAATGATATATCTATTGATGTGCTTCATCCATGTAAAAATATCTTGATACACTATTTCAAGATTACTGAACAAATAATCCTTTTAAAAAAATGTTCAATTTGTAATATAAGATAAACTCATTTTCATCAAGTATTTGTTCTGATATTCATTCGATGGTTTTATAAATATCTTCAAGAGATCTAAATATAAATATACACTACTACAATTACAAGTCCATGCTTGTCTTCTCTGTAAAATACATGGATAAATTAGATAATTCGCAAAATTCTCTTTGATAGTAACGTGATTATAGCAAATGCATTCAAATTGTTTTAATTTGTATAATGGTCATAGAGTATGAATCTTTTGCTTTTGGTAGTTTGAATCCTTCGGGAAATTTAAGAGCAAGTGAACCGTATAAATTTGCAGTTATTACGTCTATAAGGTACATGTCATGACACAAGAACTAATCCAATAACGTAGTGTAATGGCGTTCGTCACATATATATTTCCTCACTTTAAATTCTTCAAGGATTTTCTAACAAAAACACATTTTGTATCTTACATGGATTAAATTCCAAGTGTTCCAAATACTTGTCTAAACACTTTCCTTAACTCAAAAATTCATTATTGACTACATGGCTTCTTAACATTGCTACAACAACACAAAAAATATAAGAGATGGAAGAAACAATTTCTTAAATATTCTATTAAATAAATTTAACATGAACATTATACTTTAGAAGAAATCATTATTTGCTCTATTTAAAAAAAAAATCAATAGCTAATCTATATATAAGAGAAACACGCACACACACACACACAAACAAGGGAATTGCCCATGTAAATATTGAACCACAAAAATTATAATGACACAAAAACAAGAATTCTGGGAAGATGCATAAAGAAACATATGGCTTCAAAGTTCTTTAAATTATATATAACAAGAACTCCAATTACAATTACCTAATTAACGTTTTCATAATCATCTAGAACCTGTTACACCTCTTCCAGGGAGCCTTCGAGCATTGCCACATGGCAAAAATATGTCAGACGAATATGGTCCCGCACTCCACATCATTTTTCCCATGCGACAGTTTTGGTCGAAATGTCCCAATGTTAAATGTGATAGAACTTAGGAATGACCAATTGAAGCCTATGACAAGAGGGTGCATCCACTATGATGAGGCCACATGTCTCTTCATCATATGGCTCTTACCCATCCTCTTCTACTATAAAAACTCACCCTGTGTACTATTCCAAGATAATGTAAGTTTATGCTCTTAACATATAACTTTTGCTCTCCCTATATTCCATACGTATTTTCCCAAAGTCAAACCCCTGCTTACATAAGTGGCTCATATCTAAAGCACGTCAGACATTCAAGTACTTAAATCATCCAGTGACGTGACCATCGAAGTGCACGCGGTCACCTCCCCCACTGCCTAAGTAAGCCTAGTATGGCTAACGATTTGTCCTAATGTGCGAGAGTTGGCTTATGTAGATTAGAGAAAGTTTGGGATCTGTTGGCCACGTCCACTACAAAAAAAAGGTTGAACCCCTATGGAGAGGTCGATCCCATACGACGACCTGAGCATCATGACTGAGGCAAGGCAGTAGAGGTGCTGTAAAGGATCTTCCATACAAGATCATTCATTATGGTTGTTGTGACAACACATTGTAGCAGCAACTCTACCATGTTAACATGTGAAGTCTAGCCCCTATATGTTAGTCTTAAGGCTACAAACCATCACAACAATAATGTGACAAAACCTAAGACTGAGCCATGTGTTTGCTTATCTAACGAATCTTACTCACTCTCTTCTAATATAAAAGCTCACACTTTGTACCATTCCTAGGTAATGAAAGTTTGTGCTCTCAATGTATAACTTTTGCTCTCTCTATATTCCATAAATATTCTACAAAAGCTGAACTACTGCTTACATATGTGGCTCACGTCTAAAACATGTTCCACATTCGAAATACTTATATCATCTACTGACTTGACCATCGGAGTAAACACGGTCGAATCCCCCACTGTCGGAGTAGGCCACATGTGGCTGACAATTTGTCCTAGTTTGCAGGGTAGGTTTACATGGACGCGAGAGGTTTTGAGATTTATTGGTCAAAACCCCTACAAAAAAGAGGTCAACTTAACTCACAACAAGAACAACATAATCAACATTTCTCCAAGTTAATAAACTTAATTCAACTGATATAAAATTGCATAAATAAAAAGAAGAAACCGATACCACAAACTTTCCAAGCAGTGACACCATTAATATAAGACACTAGTATGTCAATGGCCTCATTGAATGTTGAATGTTAAAGAATGTGTAGATATTTATTTTGCCCTAGTCAACATCCCACCAAATCGTTAAATCATCCAAAGAAAACCAAAACAAGAATCACAATCTTGAATATATACATGAAACTCCCTATAATGTATTCAAAATCCCAAACTCAAAAATCAAAAATAAATAAATAAACGATAACCAATGGAGCAAAATATCTTTCATACCATCCTTCCGCTCAAGTAATATTGCCAGCCATCTATTAGCTCTGGATACTGGCTTAGACATGTGTCATTTCATATTAATGAAGCCTCGATACTACAAAGTTAGCCTCTTTATGTAGGCATGAATGGAGAGCTTTAGATTGTTGTAGATTACACAAATCATCCAAAGATAAATATTTGAGACTTGATAATTTCAAGCTGTAGCTTTTTGTTTTTAATGTAGACTTCATGTTCCAATCCATTTTAATGTTGCAGTCTTCTATAAACTTCAATGTTCTGTCAATATTGACAAATAGTCTTTTGACTTTTAACAAAAATAAAAAATATGATGTAGAGAAAAATTGGTGCATCTAAGCTTGGTAGGACTAGTTTAGCGTGATCAAGGTTTATTTTCATCAACCCACTCAATTTCCCTCAAAAAATAAATATAGAGTTAATTTTGAAATACTCTAAATGATTCACGGTTGTACTCACTGTAGTTTTGTTGTGAATTTGTCACATGATAATAGAAAGATGAAATAAATAAAATAAAGGAAAACACCAAGATTTTACGTTGAAATCCAAGATGGGAAAAAGTCACGGGCAGAAGAAGTCAATTTCAGTATAATCAATAATGAATATGTTTACAAATCAAGATCTCAATACTCTCAATCAAGATCTAAGGCTCTTAAAATGTAGTATGAATGTTATATTTCAATATAAGGTATGTCTGCTTATGTATAAACCCTAAAAATCGAGTTATAGATGAATTGAAGAGAAAATGTGTGAGAATGCGAAATAGGCTTAGGCATGATAAACACGCTGCTCAAGCGCCAGGAATGCACCAAGTTTCTACTAAATTTTTACGACAGTCGCTCGAAAGCCACAGCTAGCGGCCAGCTAGAGAAATTGAGGCTACTTTTTCTCCCCAATCCATAATTTGATATCTTCAAGAACCAAAACTCAAATTTTCACTAGAATTTGGGTCACATTATAACAAATTACTACTTTGAAGCAAATTTCAGTACAAGGAAAATACATTTCCAAAGTAAACATCATTCCACACTTCCAAACAAGGCCCAGTGGTGACATACCAACTAAATTTAAGCAATGCCAAAACTTAGCAATGGAAAGTTGTTTGGTCATCATATCAACAAGATTCTCCTTAGTATCAACTTTACTCACTACAATATCACCACGAAAAATCAATCACACAAATTGATTCCTCATTAATATGTGCTTAGTCCTCTCGTAAGACAATTGATCCTTAGCGAAAAAGATGCACTCTGACTATGACAATACACTTTAAAAATCTTCAAGTCTTTACAGATTTCACCAATCAATCCCCTCAACTACATAGCATCATACATGCCTCTATTGTAGACAATGCCACCGTATTTCCCGAAGTATCTTTCTAGCTAATAGCACAGCCTCTAAGGGTAAACACATACCCTCTAAGTGATCTCCTCTTATCAAGATCTCGTCATAGTTTGAATCCACATACCGAACTTGGATGAGTACAAACCATCGTATACATAAGTGATCCCACTGCACTTGAATAAGGAACACGACATGTATAATCAATGCATTTATTTAATTGAGGATACAAGCCAAATGATAGTTTAAAGTGGGCAACCAATGGAGTACTAGCAACATTTGCATTCAGTATATTGAACATGCAAAACATCTTCTTAATGTACCTCTTTTGACTCAAATACAATCTGACAGCTTTCATATTCCTCAAGATCTCCATTCCAAGAATCTTTCTTGCTGTACCCAAGTCTTTTATTTCGAACCCTTCACAAAGTTGAGATTTCATCTTTTTGACATCTGCTTTATCATTAGCTTCTATGAGTATATCATTAATATATAACAGTATGTAACATATCTATCATCCCTCTTTCTAAAGTACATACAACTATCATAACTACTTATAATGAAATTATGAGTAGTTATGAATGAATCGAACCTTTTTATACCAATGCATTGACGATTGCTTTAGTCCATACAAGGACTTCTTCAACAATCACACATAGTTTTCCTTTTCTAAAAACTATGAAATCTTCTAGTTGTTGCATACAAATGCTCTCTTCAAGTTCTTCATGCAATAATGCTTTCTTGACTTTCATTTGCTCAAGCTCTAAGTCATCCTTAACCACTATCCTAAGTATAGCTCTAATTGAGCTATATTTTACTATCAGCGAGAACATATTTGTAAAGTCAACAGCTGGGATTCGACTGCAGTCTCTTGCTACCAATCTTGCCTTATACCTTACCTCTTCTGCTATCAATGCACATTTTTCCTTTTGAACACCCACTTACAGCGAACAACCTTCTTTTCCTTAGGTAATTTTATCAAGTCCCAAGTGTTTCTTTTATTTAATAACTTCATCTTCTCCTGCATTGCAATCAACCATCTGCTAGAATCACTACAACTTACTATCTTCGAATATGTAACAAGTTCTTTAGTGGAATTAATACGGTCAGCTACACTCAATGCATAAGCTACCAAATATGCTTCTCCATACTTCTGTAGATGTCTAATTAGTCTGTAAGGTCTATATTCAGCAATCGAATATTATGGTATTGTTGGTCGTGTAGACAAAGTGTTACTGTCTATCAGCTCTGAACTATACCAATATGAAGCCCCTTATCTCTCTCCGGAAGTAATTTCCAACTTCACTTAACTATTTTGATTATGTTTCTCAGTTTTATTGGAATCCCCATGAGGCAAATTTTAAATAATATCAAATTCATCAAACACTACATCTCTACTAACCACTACTTTTCCTGTCTCACGACATCACAATTTATATCCATTCACACCTGATTTATACCTAAGAAAAATGCACTTTCTAGACCTAGACTCCAACTTTCCATTATCCACATGAGCATAGGTAGGATACCTAAATATTCTCAAATCAAAATAATAAGAAAGTTTACCGGACCATACCTCTTCTGGCATCCTTTGTGTTATGAATTCCTTCAGCGTTATTTCCCATAATCACATCACCTTTTAACACCTCCTCATATGTTGTAAAACAGCCCATGTTGGGACATATATAGAATGAATAAGCCAAGTCTAAAACCCAATCCTCATAAGGTTTGGGACCAATGTTAGAAATCACAAGACGCTCTCATTCACTTTGCCCATTTTCCTCAACACTAGCATCTACTGTGTCTTCAGATTTCTTTCCTCTATCTATATCAGCAACCATTCTCTTGTTCTTCAACGAATAGAAATTAGCTCTGGTCTATATGTCTAGATTTTGATTTGTCACTCATATTCTTATCAAGATTTCTATCTTGATTATTCCCATGAACAATCAAGCCCTCAGTCTGACTCCCATATTCTCTTGCAAGATACCTTATATTCTCCTTAGACAATAAAGTATCATAGACCCTAGACCGGATGAACACCACCTCAAGTGCCCGTGGGCACAAACTTTCTGCTAATTTTTTTATGACGCCACTCGAGCACCATAGAAATCTTGACGGCATTTTCTTCTTGATCAATAATTTAATTTCTTCAAGACCACTTCAAACAAAACTCCAATACCCACTAGAATTCGAATCACATTACAACATGTTTTATAGTCCTACATGTGCAAGTGCATCCATCCGTAATGGGCCTTGAAGAGAACAAGTCTAGTGATCAAATCTTTCGGAAAATCTATAGATCTTTCCTTCATGTAAGGCGCTCTCATCATTAAGATGTTGACAAGGAAGATAATTGATTTTACACGATGGAGTTACTTGTACACTTATATCACATAGTAGACACCTTCAGATTCTAAAATGGTACAGGGTGTGCAAAAAAATTGAATCAAGATCGGGACATACAGTACAATACAAAAAATCCTCATTTTTTGTTAATACTCTCAGCAATTGCCCTTACCAAAATGTTGTCTCGTGATGAATAACCACCACCAGTAGAGCATGAAAAAAGTCGGCCTTAGAAGACGTATAGCAAATCTGAATAACCCAACTTGATCGAGACTTACAACTAAGGAGCTACAACTACGACGACAACAAACCAAAAAAAACAGTCAAGCTCTGATGACTGAAATACAAGCTACACTTATTAAATCGTAAATCTAAGGACGTCTCCCAATGGCTTTACCACAAAGTAGAGCATTGGAAGGAATGTCATATTCATTGGCAAAATTGGGAACTGGATTGTACACCCTCAGATAAAATTGTTGTCCTAGGTATTGCCTTTCCCACATTGCAGATCTCACATTCCACATTCCTTGGTTGTCCAAGGACACCAATATAGCTGTCCAAGAATTGGGATACACCTGCACGGAATTTCACGCAATACATTAGATTTTGTTGTGTGTGATGTGAATGAAATATATTATTCCAGTGTAGTTGATTATAAACTATGTCGGTAAGACGAATTTAGGAGAAATCAACATGTTAAAATGAATGTATGGTCATACTCGGATAAGATAAGAAATGAGAACTCCAAGTGAGTGTAAATTAAGGGAAGTACAACTGATGTAGTTGGGACAAGTTTTATGTAGACCTAAAGATACTCCCATTCATACAAGTGGCTCGATCTTGGTGGAACTAGTTAGGAGAGGAAATACATACCAAAATAGAATGTGGCATGCTGTAATCGTACTTACTTCAAAGATGCTCATGTTCATAGAGGTAGGAAAGACATGCCAAATAAACATGGTGTGTAGTTCTTGAGGGTCTATTTACTTTTAATGTCCTCGTAAATCTAGCAATGAGCTACATGGAGCAGAAAAAAGGGATTCATGTAACCAACTCCACAATTGTTGGGAACAAGACTAATTTGTTGTTGTTGATACTTAATTGTAAGCTGTGAGCAGAGTTGTAATGGAGAAAAATTTGGAAAATGACCCTATGTATAACTGAGTGAAATTTGGAGTTACCTGTGTTGTGTGTCTGGTCAGAGCATCGACAAGATTGTATCCCTTTCTGCTGTCTTGTGTCCATTGTCCCGATCCAAACCTGACGTTTGTAAGAAGAACAGCAATTTATAAACTCATTCTTTCGTGTTAATTAATTACATGTTCATGAAGATATGGTGTCTTACCCTACAACCCAGAAATCGTAACCATCAAGATGCCAAGACTGCATTGTGTTCTCATTATTTTGAAAAACAACTTCAATGAATTCATGATGAGAAGATGGCATCACGGATGTAGCTAGGCGAGCCGAACCACCAGAGGGAACAGTTTGGATGGAATTCAAGCTAAAAATGCCGGAGATGTTGAAATAATCAGCAAGCTTTAGAGGGGTGTCTGCATTGGTGTAAGAGACATCATTTACTGCATATCTCTGTTTCCCGTTAATAATAGGTGCCGAGTTGGCAAGCCTAATTATCCGTGATGGTGTAATACTTCCGTAATGGAAAGAACCCTGAGGGTTCGGTCTTGCAGCGTTAGATGTCAGATTCCACCTGCATTTGATGTCAACTTTTATCATTTGTGACTTGTTGCCAATGATTTAGTTGCTTCAGATTTTCTAATACAATCAGAGAAGCAAAAATATAATTCATATAGCCGACCCTAAATTTATTAAATTCATACATATTATCTAGTGAAATTATTGTATTAAGAAAGAAACAATTCCAAAGTCTCATTCAAAGATGAATGTCACATCATAGGCGAAGTACAAAACTCAAATGATGTGGTATTTGGCATAGTACAATGTCTCGATTTATAGTACAGAAAAATCAAAATTCTGCAAGGGTGTACCTGTAGCTTCTGGCTTGGTCAATGGACCAGAGTATGTTATTAGTCGGGCCAGCCGGCAGTGGTCCAGAAACAGGGGCCTGAGAGTTTGTATAGTGCAACACGGCTGAGGTAGTAAGAATTGTTGTTGTGAACCTTGTAGATGCAACAATGTAATAGTCTTTTGAGGGCTGATCCAAGGTGACTAGAACAGATACAGATTGACCGACATGCACATCAAGAGAATCATATATGTTCTGAAGTACATTTGATCCTTCAACCTCGACTAACTTCATTTTATGCCCCTGAATTCTGAAGTTAAAAGAAGTGGACAACCCAACATTTGAAATCCTGAACATGTAGGTTTTACCTGGAAATTTAGCAAGATAGAATTAGGAATATAAATGGAACAAATTAAATCATTCTGAGAACATGAAGGTGTCACAACTTGAATACCAAAGCTAGGAAGATTACCTTGGTCACAACTGAAGGAAGACTGACCCTGTCCATTTATAAGGATGCCATCGGGGAAGGGCAATAACTTCCCAGAATCGAGTGTTAGCTGCAAGCCCTGCAACATATTGCCATTGTTATTTGAAGTGTATATGACAAGAAAAGAAATTAAACGTAGAAACAGGTACAATTTCTTGAATAAATTTTCATTTCACATTGCATTTTGGAGATAAATCACTTCCTTTCGACTTCTTTAACAGAAGCCATCCTTCTAATCAAAGTCCCAGAAGTAACACGATCCTGGGGTCAGAATGTCTAAATTTAACATCTTTTTCTATCAGTATTTGCTGTCTCAAAATGGTCATTTTGAGAAGAACATAAACCTTGAGCTTATCTATACTTAGAAATTTTGGAGCTTATGGGCAGATACAATTCTTTTTCTCACAAAATAAAAACGAGAGGGGCTACTTTATTGGAAACCAAAATTTCCCAGGTACCTGGATTTATTCTAGAGAATTATTAACTTCTTACTGAATACTTCATAGTGAAATAGCTTAATAATTAAAAGAAAAAAAAAAATTGAAGGATGCAATAACTCAATTTACAGGAAAACGAAGTTCAGACAATTCTACCTTAATTACGGTAAAACCAACAAATACACAATGCGTCAATTATATTCAACTCTCACCTTGTGACTCGTCTTGTACCAGTCACCAATGAGTAAACTGAAATCTCCGGCAGGTTTGGCATATGGAACTGGAATAACTGATCTTGCATAAACATTGAGCGCTCCAAATCCTCCAGCTGCTTTGTGCATCAGAGTTGATGGAAAGTAAGTGTAGCTTCCAATTTGATCTTTAGTTTGAAACTTGTACGTGTAGTTTGAGTTTGGAGGAATCGGGCAGTTAGTTCCTAAAACACCATCTTGCCAAGAATTCTTCCTCTGTTTGATCCCATTCCTAATCGTAGAATTCAAGTCATTTGTAAGGATACATCTTATACAAAATTCTTGATGATAAACATGGTAAACAAGGCCAACCAACCGATGTGATTCTCAAATGGAAATAGTCTACTGAAGTTGAACCCGCACAAAATGCAATAGGATTTCAAATCACCGGTATAGAGCCAGGGTTCACTACATAGGCAACTAAAGTTTCAATATTCCTAACAACATACATAACTATATATTTTCCTAATTGGAAATACATAGGTTGACAAATAATTACTACTATAATAAAAGTCGTAAGAGTAATTAACTTGACCGCTTGTAACAAAAAAATAGAGGATGTTAAGAGTTTCAAGAGAACGGGACTCACCATGTTAAGAGGAAAGGCTGGTCCAGCTTATTGATGAGATTGAGGATTATATTGTCGTTAGTCACAAGATCAAGTTTAGGACCAGGGATTTGACCATTGATGAGGATCACCTTCAAATATAAACATCAAAATCTCAGAAATTGGAATTTCTCACCCAAAAACAAAAAAAAATTCAATATTGAAGTCGAAAACAAAAATAAATAAATGCATAACTTAAACTTTTAGATATCTGGATTTACATGGTATGAGAACAGGCTGTTAAAGGCTGTTAAAGGGATATATATATCCCACATCGATAAATGATGTTGACACATATCAATTAATAAAAATCTTGGACTATCTTAATAAGATTGACTTTTAAGATGGAACCTCGAATCTTAACATGGTATCAGGGCCCATTATGCTCCAACGAGCGTTTCGATCCCGTTAAGACTCAAAAATGAGCACGTGAATTTTAAGATTGGTCTGCTCAAATGAGCCACCATCTTGCGGGTCGTGTTAAGGAATACATATCCCACGTCGATAAATGATGTNAACAGGCTGTTAAAGGCTGTTAAAGGGATATATATATCCCACATCGATAAATGATGTTGACACATATCAATTAATAAAAATCTTGGACTATCTTAATAAGATTGACTTTTAAGATGGAACCTCGAATCTTAACATGGTATCAGGGCCCATTATGCTCCAACGAGCGTTTCGATCCCGTTAAGACTCAAAAATGAGCACGTGAATTTTAAGATTGGTCTGCTCAAATGAGCCACCATCTTGCGGGTCGTGTTAAGGAATACATATCCCACGTCGATAAATGATGTTGACACAGACCAATTAATAAAAGATCTTGGACTACTCCTCATAATAAGGTTGACGTTTTAAGATGAACCCAAATCTTAACAGAGACATCCTTGCATCAAAATTGACAGTGAAGCATTTGAAAAAACTTAATCACGTATCAGGCTTAGTCGAAAAAGAATGAATTCAGCCTGCACACGATGAATCTTCCTCTCTAACAGCTTAAACATTCAACAAGTCAAGCTAACCACTACAAAATGGGAACCATTACTGACCTGTTGAGGAACACCTAGTGGAGAAATTGTTCCATAAGTGACTGTCCATGTAAAATACTTGTAAGCATCCTCTGCTTTCACCACAGAATCACTCCAAAAAACCAAAATTGTAAAAATCAATGGAAAAAACACCATTTTTTTCATTGAACTAATCAGAAAGGACGAGCCCCAGAACCTATACACCTGCAAAAATCCCACTTCATATATCAAGCATTTTCAAATCCATTGCAAATTTTCTCAGATCAAAATTTTAGCAAGTATGCAATATATTCCTTTAATGCCCTGAATATGGAACTTGAAATCTTTGAAGAAAGGCTTATATCAAATGGCATAGAATATGTTCATTGGTTCTAAACTGCACACTTGTTGATCCATGGTGGTCGAACAATCTCAAATTCTCAACAACAGTGACCAAAAGTATAGCACATATATATGGGAAAAATAGAAAAGATAAATGTAGGAAAATTGGCACATACCAAGTTTTTTATTTGAGTGAATACATTACAGAAAAAGAAAATGCTAATAAATCTTTCTGCAAAATCTGTCTGTTTACCCGCCCCATTCACTGCCGCTAGTGAGTTGATATTTGTGTAATATATATAAAAATAAAATCTACCGACAGAGTTTGACAAAGAAAAGAAGGCTGCACTGCACAGCACCGGATAGGCCCACGCATAGCCAAGTGCCAGCTTTCAAATTTCACGCGTTTCCGCGTAGTGAGGAGTTGCTTCGATTTCAAAATTACTGTATTGCATTTTGCTTTTATTTTTCATTCTATGCAGGAAAATATGAAAAGAAAACGGCGTTTGAATATTAAATTTCGCTGTTCACTGTCGGCGTAGGAATCCCTCGAATCATAATCAAATTTGGTTTTTCTTTCTTTTCCTTTTTTTTTTTTTTTATATATTTAAATTAAAAAAGTTCTTTGGCTGATAGAAGCATTTGTACAAAAACCACCGGAATCAATCGGAATTGGATCAAGTTAGCGGATTATCTTGGTTCTTAAAATCATACTTAGCCCAGTTTAATACATATTAAAATTTTCATTTTCATTCTTCTACTCATTTTCAAGTACACATTTTTCAATAAAATAATATTTTACATCACGTCAATAACTTTTCATTCTTTTTTAACCACACATTTTTCATCAATCTACTGTTTCAAAATACATTCTTCCAAAATAATGTGGCTCAAACACACCCTTACATTAACATCCTTGTCCCACCCATAAATATAATTATTTTACCTTAACGTGTAAGAATAGAATCTAGGGTTTATTGGGAAAGATACAAGGTTTATTTGAGCCGATGGACCTTTACACATTTTCAATTTACTCGTATCAAGAAAATGTCTTAACGATAGAATAAGGTCAAAATGAATCATCATTAGTTGTAGGGGTGTCACGAGTCGAGTCGAGTCGCGAGTTGAAACTTTTTGCTTAGGCTCGACTCGAGTAAAAATACTTTGAACTTTTTCTTGTTCGAAAGCGGAGCAAAAGCTCGGCCAAACAATTAAGACTTGATCCAAGCTTTCGGCTCGAGGTTTAGCGAGTCGAGCTGAGCCGAGCCAGACCCAGTCTGCCTCGGTTTGTTTTTAATTTGTGACTAATCTAAAAAAATTTAAAAAATAATTTAAAATTTGTGCAATTTATACACATTATAAATAATAACTAAATATTAACATATAAAAAAATCACAACTAAAATGAAAAGAAAAAATTTAAAATTTTTTTTTAAAAAAAAAGTAGCATTATTTTATTTTATTTTGTAGGCTAAAGGCCCGGCCCGACTCAAGCCGACGCTCCAAAATAGGGCTCGGCCCGAGTCTCGACTCGACCCCACAGAGCCACGAGCCGGCGAACCATTTTGACATCCCTAATTAGTTGTAATCTATCATGGATTTAGATGGCAGATTCATTAATGCATCACATACTAGTAACGCTGATCAATGCTAGTTGTACATTAAATGTTTAACATTGTCGTTGACACTTCATTGTTTTTAAAATAAAAAAAAAGTGTACGAGGGAAAATGTGTATTTTTTTTTTAAAACTGTCTAATGTGATGTCGTCATGTGGTACAATGTAAAGGACGATGTAAAATTTAGTGTACATATAACATGATTCAAGTAACGTTACTTCTCTAATTATCACTAGTATATGTAGCAACTGTCATATTCACATAAACAAGTGATCATATAAGCAACTTCATCGGACAATGAATCAAAGATTTGGTATCAACGAAATCGATGATGATTACGACTATTAATGAATAGCATTATTCAATTAAAATGGTTAATGTCCATCACTCTTTTCTTTTTCGTTTTATTTAAATATCATCATGCATAAAATTATTATTATTATTATTATTATTCCTGGGAGAGTGTGATTTATTATTATTATTATTATTATTATTCCTGGGAGAGTGTGATTTGCCATTCTATAATGCTTGTTTGGGTGTGTATATAAATTATAATTAAGTAACGACTTAAAATGTTTGCAGCCCTTCTTTGGTACTGATAAAATTCAGATTTTAATCTAAGTTAAATTCAACAATTAATTTTAATCATATAAAACTTTTTAACTATACATTTTATCAACTTT
>CAIGRL010061806.1:0-10035 GCA_903798325.1 Fraxinus xanthoxyloides | reverse complement strand
ACTCGGCCATCTCCACTACCTCGAGTTGAAATTTATCATTTTTAATAATGTAAAGACATGTCGTAAAGTTTAGTTAATTTCTATCCACATCAATTGTTTCGTCCAAATTTGTCCTCAATATTAAGGGTGTGTTTGAACCACATTATTTTGAAAGAATGTATTCTGGAATAGTAGACTAATGGAGAATGTGTTGTTGAAAAGGAAGGAAAATTTATTGATGTGATGAAAAATATTATTTTAATGAAAAATGTGTGGTTGAAAATGAGTAGAAGAATGAAAACGAAAATTTTAATGTTGCTCAAACAGAGGCCAAGTTATTTTAAAGTTGTAAAGGCAATTCCAATAACATGATACTTATCAAATAGTAGGTTCATTTCTTGATATACAAATCGATCCATCCAAATTGAATATAAGGATTTAACGACTATATATTTTAGCGTGCAGTGGCAACAATTTTCATACCAAAAATTCAATGTGTTTGAATTTCAATGAAAAAGATTAAATAAAAAGCTTCTACACTTTTTCTCATTTGCCAATTTCATTGATTGTGCTTATAACGAAATATTGCAAGTTGAAAAATCACTCCATACCTTGTATTTCATGGAAGGAACAAAATTATTATTCTTGGAATCTCACATTGCCAACACTATTGATTCTTATCGATGGTCTAAAGAAGGATGTAATAATTGGTCCATTTCCCAAGACCAATCTAATTGCCAGCATTCAGAAACATTCTTTTAATGTCGTGCAAAAATTGTAGCATGTTTGGCTAAATATTGCGATACTTCTCAAAAAACATACTTTCAAATACTTCATAAGCTTAGTGAAACAAGGTTTTAGGATCGAAATAAAGACCAACTTTACTTTCTTTTTCGTTGTTGCCTTTGTTTCTATAGAATAATGTTATTTAGTATCATAAGTGTTACAATATCACTTTAAATGACACTAAGTTTCAGTAGATAAAATGTATAATTAAATAGGTCACATAATCAACCTTTAATTGAGTTTATCATTTGTGTTACCTAAATTGTTATTGTAAAATTAACGATGCTAAATAGCATTATTTTTCCATATAATTTGTTTAGGTGAACGCTAGCAAACAACATTGTTCGAATATGAATCATTTTTTGTAAAACATGAAATCTCTTCTTACAACTACAAAAACAAAATTATTCACTTTTTTTTAGATCTATCTCTAGAAGTTGAAATTTTTTGATAGTCCTACGTTAACGTTATATGTGGATAGATAAAATATACTTTGAAGACTTCGATTTTCTCTTCTTCTTCTTTTGTAGATTCTATAATAGAGACTACGAGGAATAACTACAGGAGGGCTGTGAACCGAGGATAAACTTTAGCCCACAAAATTTTGAAATTTGTGGGCAAAAGTTATTCGCTACGAATTTTTGGAGACGAATACAATACGTGTCGCGTAAATTATGCATCGAATTCAATGAGTATGGTTACAACTGGACTTAAAAAGAATAGAGTAAATATCCTCTATATCTATTATTATGCACCTAGAAAACATAACTCTTCATCCTCATGAATTAGATGATCATCACCGAAGTTGTTCTCTTTGACCTCAATAGCATCATCTTCCTCATTAGCATTATTCTCTATGATGGTACAACAAAGTCAAAAACTTTACCACATAGCTGGTGCATACAATGATAACAAGATTGCTTTGCTCAACAACTTTTAGCTTGTTTTGCATCCTTTGCTCTATTTTTACTCAAGCGGCGTATTCTACCTTTTGAGCAACATTCTCCATACTGCGTATGTACATTGGAACTTGGAAGAAGATGTCCACCTCTTAACCCACGAATTTGATGTCCGAGCTTCACACCTAGAATGGATATCACGATATTAAGTCTAGCCTCAAGATCATCTATAGGTATCTCCTCCAAAGGGGTATCTTTGTTGTATTTGGATTTTGTTAATTAAAAAAAATTATTTTTTTAATCTTTGTTTTCAATTAACTTTTCACTTGAGATTACATTTTATAGGGATTTAAAATGCAAATGGTAAAAAGGAAAAATTTCAGCTAATTATTAGCCTACAAAGAGCTCAAATATTTTAGCTATTGAAAATTCCGAAACGATGAAACATCATTTTTGTGAGGAAAAGCGAATTCTTCTTACAAATCTCAATTTGTTTCCCAAAAGTTTGTAAGGAAAGCATAAATTTCTTGTTGTGAACGTTTTCACTCGGTTGGTCTAGTTTAGGATGTAGTGTTGCTTGGCACTCATTGAAGACGATTTTTAGTTTTTTTTTATTTGTAGTTTACTTTGAGTATGTCATCTCTCTCTTTTATCTTTTACAACACACGATGAAGCTTCACATTTTCATCGTGTGACATGATTGAATTCACCCCAAGTTTTTTCCTCTCTTGGAATAGTGTGATTAAAAAATAGGAAAATTATGAACTCACAAAATTTGTGGTTGAAAATAATTTTGAGGACAAATGATTTTATAAAATCTCTCAAAAAAAAAAAAAAGGACAGAGAGATAGATTGTGAGGTGGTGCAGGGTGGTATGGTATGGCAGTCCACAAATCGGAAAAATAACCAGTTGGCGAGACAATTTCTAGAAGGGGTCATAAGGTGGTTTTATCTTCTTCTTTTTCTTCAAGTGTTACGACAATAGAAAATAAGACTACGGCTCTTTCCTTAGGAACCTTCTGATGTTATTCAAAAAATTTACCTTATTTAATTAGTGTCTAGAATGTCCAGATACTTAAATGAAATATTGTTTTTTTTTTATGTGGTAAGAAAAAATTACTTATTTTTCATGATTAACAGTGATTTCATTTTCATTAGTTTATAGTCGATAAATGCATTTGGATTACTATAATACATTTTATTAATATTTTATTTTATTAACTAGAGTTATATTACTCACTCAAGTGTGACTTTTATAATTTAAAATTGTAACGAGTATAAATATACACTGCGTGGCTTTTATTTTTCTTAAACTCATTTTGAACCATATATTTCTTAAGAGTGTTTGATTGGCATAAAAAACATATTCTAGAAAATAAAATATTTTCCTTGTTTTGAGGAAAACAAAAACCTACTCCTCCAAAAAAACATTTTCCTTAAAAATAAGAAAAATTAAACATATTTTTAAAAATTGAAAAATATTTTTCATTAAAAATAAATGCAATCAAACACACTCTAAACTAACAATTTTTATCAACTACACGTAGTCAACGACTATCAAAATCAAATCAACAATTGTTTTCATTATAATTAGGGTAAATTCCACCGTGATACCCAAACTATATGTAATTATGGGATCCATATTCTTGAACTATTATTTGTTGCACTTATATCTTCGATATTTTAAAATTGTGGCACCATATCTCAACCAACACAAAAACACTTATTTGAACGTTAAATAATCGTGCTATAGTCACCTGATGTTGCAGATGACTTGAAGTAAGGGGACACGTTCGTGAATAAATGAATTTTATCTTATTTGGATTTTTAAACGAAATTTGAAGTCACAGTTTATGTTGTTTTGTAATTGAAAAAACATTTCTGAACAATTTTACCCTTTTAATTTAATATCAAGTGAACGTTATGTGCCCATTTAACGTTCAATATTGATGGAGATACTAATACGAATGAATGACTAATGTTTTTGAAAAATTTAACGAAAACTAATTTTATTTCCAAAAAATCCAAAATCAAAACATTACCAATTTGGGTCAAAACAAAAGAAGAAGAAAATTGTGAAAGAGTGGCTAAATTTTATCCCCACGCCGTTTGGACTACGTCATGTATTTATCGAGACTCAACAAAGATTATACACACCTTGTAATTGTATGTATTGCCCTTGACGTTACTCACGCTTTCTGCTGTATATATAAGAGCAAAAGCAGAGACGGACCCCTTCATCTTTGGCTCATACCCACGCGTTCTCAAGCTTCATCCCGACGCTGTACTCTTTCTTGGCATTAAAAACGCTGAATTTCTCGCTGTTCTCATTGAAAAGAAGCCATTACATTTCTCATATTTGTATCGTTTCAAAAGGCCCTCTTCGTAGCTTGGTATGAATTACTCTCCATCTTTCTGATATATGATTTTATTAAACTGTCTTAATTATGATGGGTTTTGATGTGTGTGAAGTCTTTTAATTTTGTTTTCCTTTACTTGATACTNAGCAGAGACGGACCCCTTCATCTTTGGCTCATACCCACGCGTTCTCAAGCTTCATCCCGACGCTGTACTCTTTCTTGGCATTAAAAACGCTGAATTTCTCGCTGTTCTCATTGAAAAGAAGCCATTACATTTCTCATATTTGTATCGTTTCAAAAGGCCCTCTTCGTAGCTTGGTATGAATTACTCTCCATCTTTCTGATATATGATTTTATTAAACTATCTTAATAATGATGGGTTTTGATGTGTGTGAAGTCTTTTAATTTTGTTTTCCTTTACTTGATACTGTGTGGAAAAAAAAAAGAATTGGAGAATTGTAGAACATCAAAAGTTCTTTTTACCTTAATTTCATCCAAATGGTAGAACGCAAATTTTTTTTTTTTGGGCCAACCACGAAATCCTTGTCCCCCGATTCGAATCCTTTTCATATTGAACAGGCTCTTAATTCTATTATAATTAGTCTTTTGTATTAGTTTGGTTAAGAAACAGATGGGGCGAGGATGTACTAAGCTAAGGCAAGCATCGTCTCCCTGTCAATATATAAATTATTCATATTTAGAACAAATATATGTTTTGTATCCATTGCACGAGTATTTTGGGGTGGATTAATAATAACTGCAACTCCTAAAAGTATTTTATAGTTCAACCAATTGATATTTGGGGTTTGATTGGTTGTTGCGGTTGACAACGTGCTCTAAATTATTTGGTATTCTTTTATTTAAATTCAAACTAGTAGGGTAGATGGGAGGAGGCAGGTTGGAATTAATGGCTAAAATTATGCTGGAATTGATATAATCAACAGATTTCTCACCTACCCTTCTAATTTCTTCGTTATTTTCCTTCGTATGTACAAGTAGAATGTGTGGGGAAGGAAGAAGAAAAACTATGGACAGAAGTGTTTATTATTACTGTAAGATTGTCCACTTGAGAATTTGATGGCAGCTTGTACCCTTAAATTCACGTACAGTAGTTTGGAAAATGAGTCTTTCGATTGTTTTTTTTGTCATCCTGAGTTTTTTGAGGAGTCGATTGAATGGGAGCTTGTATTTAACTTGAACTTTTTCTTATCTTCTTTCATGACAGATTGTTTGGACTGGATTCTCACCATATGGCAACAGAACAGTATTTCCCAGGGGCAGCAATAGAAAGTGATGGATCTTCCTTGGCGAAATGGAAATCCTTATCCTCTTCAGTCGACAAGTCTCCTTCGTGTGATTTTGAATGTAACATCTGTCTGGACCTTGTGAAAGACCCCGTGGTTACATTCTGTGGCCACCTCTATTGCTGGCCGTGTATATACCGATGGATTACCTTCCCATTAGAAAACCCGGATCAAAAGCATCCACAGTGTCCTGTCTGCAAAACGGAGGTGTCACAGAAAACCTTAATCCCACTCTACGGCCGTGGCCAAACTACAAATCCCTCCAACGACAAGGTTTCTGATCTTGGTAAACTCGTACCAAAAAAGCCCCTCAGTCCAAGATTTGGTGGTGACGCACTAATACCGACAGCAAACTCGGGTCATTCACCCCAACTTCATCAAGGAAGTTATGTACAATCGTCTCAACCATATTACCCTTATTCTGGCAACTATATGGGTTCATCCATGCTTGGCATTGGCGGGACAGCAACAAATTTGATTGATCCAATGATCAAGATGTTTGGTGAAATGGTTTGTGCAAGGATTTTTGGGAATTCAGAGACAACTCTTTATACATATCCAAACTCGTATCGTCTAGTGGGTAGTAGCAGTCCTAGGTTTAGAAGGCATATGATGCAGATTGATAGATCACTCAGCAGAGTTTGTTTCTTCCTATCTTGTTGTGTAATCTTGTGTCTTCTCTTGTTCTGATAACATTTTTGTTTCACCTCACCTCTTCGGTCCATTTTGCACTTGTAAAATGCCCTGTTAATAGTAGCACATTACTATATAAAAATTGAATTTGCATAGAGACGAAAGATACTTTACATAGTATCGAATATCGATATATATTTCATTATTCAAATATTGACTCTATTTAGGGAAGCAAAGGCGTAACACGTACTGGAATCCGATGATGAGTGGGGAAAGAAGCACCGTACTCTAGCTTCGGAGTATGAACATTATGCAGAATTAATGATATCAATCTCGTTTTCATTTATAAACATTATTAACGTGGTTCATATAATGACAAATTGCATAGTATCTTGACCCTCGATCGTCATATAATATATAATTATTTCTTTTCACTTCTTCGACTCTTTTCTTATTAAACGAGTGACATCTTCTTCTGAAATTTCTAAGTATACTTAAAGGACCTGGTGGCAAAATGTTGACGGAGCCGAAGTTTCCAGAGTGAGTTATCATCATGTTTGGCCTTTCTAATCTTCCAATTAAGGAGTCAAGATAAGTGGCTCAGCTTAGAATTGGTGGTTCCTCAGATTAGAATGTTAGTAACTTGCCAATATTGAATTACTGTCATGGTGTAAACAACTTGAAATTGGATTAGCACACATTAAGAAATTATATTATTTTAAGACCAGGATATTGTATTATACTTTTAACCATCGATCGACTTAAATTAACTGCAGCGAACCAAGTCAACTTGCAGGCCACTTGATTCCAACTACAAAAATAACTCACTCAACCCTATTCAAGTAAAACAGTAAGTGCATCCAAGCACAAAACCAACAATGAAAAGTTGTAAGAAATTCTCACCAAAAAAATATGTTGCACTGAAGACGAGAGAGCTCGTTGCGATTGTTTGGAACCATTTTTTTGTGGAGGCAAACGACGTCAATGGAAAACTGTAGACAACTTTCTTCCAATAGGGAATGACAATACAGTAGACAAGACTGCAGGCTATTGTAGAGCTTGAGCCAGCCACTCGATAAAATTTTCTTGAGAAAGGGATTGTTGACGTCCTATACATGACAAATAGAATTTGAATGTATTGCATAATGAGACACGAACCCAAAGAAATTCATATATGATGAAGCATATTTAAATAAATAAAGCTACTTACATGGGGAATGGAAGACAAAGAAAGCGAAGATGAAAAACTGATAGCAAAAGAGATTGCAGCGTGAAATCTCGAGACAGATAACAAAAGAAACAAAGATTTAAACCCTTATTTGATCCCCATTATTTTCAAAATACATTTTTCCGTCTCTTATTTTCAATTACACATTGTTTCGATAAATATAATATTACATGCAAACTCAAAAAAATTTCTTATTTTTTAATCACGCATTTTTCATCAAATTATTATTCTAAAATACATTTTTGGAAAATAAAATAAAAATGGAGTACAAACATACTGAGTGTGTTTGGTGCATATTAAAATGGGAGAATGCATTTTTTTGAAGTGATGTGATGAAAAACATGTGGTTGAAAAAGAAAGAAAAATTATTGATGTGACGGAAAATATTATTTTATTGAAAAATGTGTGATTGAAAATGAGTAGAAGAATGAGAATGAAAAGAATAATGGGGGGACTAAGTAATAATGTGTGAAGAAAAAGAATCATGCTCTTAAGTAATAATGTGTAAAGAAAAAGAATTGCAAAAGACATATGTTGCTGCCCAGGATCGAACTGGGGACCTTTAGTGTGTAAGACTAACGTGATAACCACTACACCACAGCAACTGCTTGATTACCAATTAAATTTTAATTTATATATTAAATACTCTTGTTAGAGTGGTTTGTCGTAAGCTTCGGAGAAGACATGAATGACAACGCAATTATTTGACTTGAAATTCCCAGAATTATTGATCTTTTTGTCGGCCTACCTTCCGACCGAATCGAAACCCTAACTCTGATTTCTGATGTTAGGGGTTTTGCGCTAATAATAAATTTTGATCATTTACTCGATCGATCGAATTTTTATTGGTGCAATCCAAGATCAAAAATCGGCAAAATGGCGCGGATGGCGCGTAGCTGTGTTCAGTCACTGCTGAAGGTGGTGAATTCCGGGATCGGTATTGTTGGCATTGCCATGATTGTATACGCCCTTTGGATGCTAAGGGTCTGGCAACGCCACCTCGGCCCTGACTCTGCCTCCAATGCCCCAATTCCTTGGTATGAATTATGAATATGTACCCACACATGAAAGTGAATTGCTTTATGTTTATTTACAGGTTTATGGTGGGACAGTGATCATAAAAGAAAAAAAATCACGTGAAAGTTAATTGCTTTATATTTATATGTATTTTGTGGGACAATGATCGTAAACGAAAAAGTTGTTCCTTTTGCTTTTCTTTGTGGTGGTTTATATGTCATTTAATACAATTTGAAATTGGGTTGCAGGTTCATATACACTATAATTGGACTTGGGGCTAGTTTATGTGTGATCACATGTTTGGGTCACATTGCAGCTGAGACGGCTAGTGGTTGTTGTCTGTTCATAGTATCCTTACGATCTGCTTGAAGGTTAATTTTCATATGTTTTCCATTAACATGTGGAGTATGATGATAGACATATCGGTAACATCTTTTCTATTTTATGTGAATTATAAGAATGCTAATATGTGTTTTATTCTTTTTCTAGATTTAGTCTCCTTTTTATATATGGATGGGTTTTGGTGCTGCTGCTTTTGCTACCAAATGCTCATGTATTCATTAAGTTGTGTGATGTTTGCACAGAATCTTTCATGCTGCCTGATGTAGTACGCAGTATTAAACAGTCGCTAATACTGTATAAGCAGGGGAAAGATAAGAACTGGAGAAGAAGAATAAAGAGGGTTAATGCTATTTTTTAATTACAACATTATTATTGCATACAAGACAACTTTCTCTCTCTAACCTTCTCCCTCCCCCCCAAAACACACACACACCTTCCTCTCTCCTCTTCCCCCCTCCTACTCTCTTTCTCCCCTCTCTACGTCACTGCCACTAATACCTGTAGTTGCTAACATAGTGTATGTTGTGCCAAAACACTAGGAACCACATGGTTCTAATTGATTTGATCTATTCTATAAACTACTTGGTTTTAATAGATTCAAATAAATTATACTGTTGTGCTTCATGGTAAATTCTATCTCCTTTGTAGTAAATTATCTTGAGGTATAATAATTGCTTATCATGAATGTGGTATGTACTTTTAGTCTATTGGTAATCAATTCAACAGATTACTTGTGAAATAGCTCGGGCCAATAACTGGTAGGAGATCCTTTTGAGTGCATGCTTGTCATGTTGATAAACATCAGCAAAAAGCTCTCTTTGAATTCTTGGAATGGAACTTCCTCGAGTCACTGCAGTAATGATTTTTGGAAACCACTCTCTCCATTCCTGTTCCCCCCCATCTTACCCCCCATCTTACTGACTTTCTTGATTTGAAGCTATTCTTCTCACAGTAAAATTTTGGTTCTGCAACTTGAGTTTTCAGTTTCAGAAAAAGTTAATCTTTAGTTCATCTTAATTGATTTTTTATTCGTAATTAAACTGTGATGAGCACTTTATCTTTTCATTTATCTTCTACTTCATCATTTCTTCAAGCAAACTAAAATAAACCAGAAATCTTGGTACAATATATTGTAAGTTTTTCCTTGCATTTGACCTTTCCGCCTTTTGTTAAGTATCTTATCTCTTTTCTTTTCAGATTGGAGCTTTAGTTCATTAGTTTTATGAGTGTCACATAATACATAATATCTTAAATTGGTTATCTTCCGTAAATATGGGTGGCCTGAATCGTCTTTTACAGCTTAAAATTATTAAACATTTTTCAGCATTCAATTTGACCAATTAGATTAATAAAAGATTGTGCTGTAACTATTGTCAATTTTTCTGAACTAGTGTGTACATGAAGAGTTTTGCATATTTATAAGCACGGAATATGGTTAATGATATCAAGTTTCTCCTTAGCTGGGGTAGTACATGGTTTTCATCTTT
>CAIGRL010061780.1:0-16899 GCA_903798325.1 Fraxinus xanthoxyloides | reverse complement strand
AAAAATTTTAAAAAAAAAAATTAAAAAAAAAAAAAAAAAAAAAAAAAAACACACACAATGTTTAACTAAACGTTTCATTTAAAAAAATAAATAAATAAATACTTGTAACTTAGAAATTAACTTATAAGATAAAATTTTAATTTTATTGCTTTTAAGTAAAATACTACTTAAAACTAAGGCATTCATCTTTTAGTAACAAAAAAATACTTGTAAGTACAAAAATTCACTTATAAGTAAAAAAATCACTTATATGTTGAAAGATTGCTTATCAGTACAAAATTCACTTATAACTAAAAATTTATGTATAAGTAAAAAATTACTTACAAATAAAAAAAATCCACAGATACATAAGTAGTTTATAATATTGACTTTTTAAGTTAAAAATTTATACACTAGTAAAATTACTTATAAAAATCACTTATGAGTAATAATTTACACACGATTAAATCAGCAGTAAAAAAAATTCAATTAGTATGTTTAATTTTTTTTTTAATAAGTAGTTTCATAATATGAAGTTAATTGTTTCAATAATCACCCAACTTATATCATGATCACGATTTACTTATTAAATTTCAAAGTATTTCACAGTGCTTACTAAACTTTGCTAGTTTGCACTCCATCAATTACCATAAAAAATCTGTTACCTTACTCGCTGACGTGACTAACGAAAATCTAACGTGGCAAGTTAAGGTTGTTAAAAAAAAAAAATTACAACTCAATCAAATCATTGTTTCATCACTCATCTAACTTACACTTGGTCACAACTTACTTATCAAACTTCAAAATGCTTCACGATTATCACTCATCTTTGTAGATGTTTCACTCCATCCATCATCCATCATATTTCATTCCATTCGTTGCTAATATTTGCACAGAAATTCCACGTGGTAATTTACAATTGTTAAACAAATTACAACTCAACAAAACCATCAACTCACCAAAATCACTATATGCGAAATGTGACTTCCAAAGCCCAATAAACTTCTTTGAAATCCATTAAAGCATCCCCAATGATTCTTTTAGAAATATCATTTTTCCAATTCGAACGTTTACTGCGCGAAAAATAGATTTCAATCTGAAACTGAAAATTTAAAGCATGACTTGTTTGACTCGAAATTGATTTGTGTACTTTGTCTATATTTCACTCATTTGATTTTTAATTGTATCCAATTGATTATATGTGATCTTAAATCATCTTTTTTGTATTTCGAATCAACTATTAAATATTTGCACTTTGGTCTCCGAACTTTAGAGTTCTTGTAATTTCACCTTTCATCTCATTCATTGTCTCAAATTCATCCAATTTCATCAATCTTTACCTAACAATTACAATATACATAGAATTAAGTCATAATTTATTAAAATATCCAACAAAAACTGTAATTTAAAAACCTAAATAAGTGTACAAAATGTACTTATCACAAGATTTTTTAGGGCTATTTATGGAGCTTGGAAGCCGCGTTTCATATATAGTGATTTTTGTGAGTTGTAATTTTTTTTACGATTGTAAGTTACCCATGGGATTTTTCGTACAATAAATTAGCAACAAAGTGAACATAATACGATGGATGGAATGCAAGTCTCAAATATGTGCGATCATTTGAAACATTTTAAAGTTCAATGAGTAAACCGTGATCAAGTCTAAGTTTGATGAGTAATGAAATAATGGTTTGGCTCAGTAGTAATTTCTTTAACTGTCGTAACTTGCCCGTCAGATTTTCATTAGTCACGTCAACGAATAAGGTAATATTGAGGGCGATAGATGGAGTGCAAACGAACAAAGTTCAGTGAGCATTATGAAGAACTTTAAAGTTTAGTGAGTAAATTGTGACCATGGTATAAGTTGGGTGATTATTGAAATAATTAACTCAAAATATCATGTTAGAACAAAACCTTCAAACTACCTTACAAATCCAATCCTTTCTCTATTAGACTAATTTTATTCTTAGTCTAACCAAATATGCTCCTAGTTCATCACAAAAACTATCCAACAATTATCCTATCTTGTATTACTCCGTTAAAATTCGAAATATTAACGAATTCACATAAATCTAAACAAATCGTTTTAAAGCTATGTTACCATTATAAAACTAAAGGAATAAGGAGAAATTTAAGAGTAGAAATAGAGACAAGAGAGTCAAAATTCAAGTATCTGTTTTATTAAACTAACGTCTCATATTTATAGAGTCCAAAACGAGAATTATAATTAGAGTAGAGTAGACTCTTTTAGAGTAGATATAATTTATCTAAGTATTCTGATAAGATCAAATAAATAAACAATAATATCATAATTTAAAAATAGTTGTGCGATTGAAAGTTCTTTTGTTAAACATCAAAGGACTAGATCAAAATCATGCCAACCCTCTTCATTCCAAATTAAGCAAAATAGAGAATAAAGAAAAGAAGAAAAATGAAAGATCCTACAAATTTTTACAATGTTAGCCCCATTTGTTTCTCATTAAAANTAGGTCTTAATGTGCTTTACTTGATTTGACTTTCATAAGTAGATGAATACCATTAATGACAGTAATGTTTCGCAAGTCCTTTCTCACAAAATTAAGGTTTAGAATCATACTACTAGAGAATTAGTGACACTTTACATATATGTGTCACTTATACAATTTACTCCATGATTAGCTTGAGTCAAACGTGTAGGAAGGTTTATTGTTCATTACTTATATTTATGCCTGCTAACACCTGCATTGTTGGGTTATTGTGCCCGTGTTTGTCCCACATTATTTTTTTCATTCTCATTCTTCTACTCATTTTCAACCACACATTTTTCAATAAAATAATATTTTCTATTACATCAATAATTTTTCCTTCTTTTTTAACCACATATTCTCCATCAATTTACTCCTCCAAAATACGTTTTTTCAAATCAATATCTATCAAACACACTCTTAGAGGGTGTATGGCAGAGATTAAAATCAGATTAAAATTGAAAATATAGTCGTTATTGTTGACTTTTTTATTAGACAGGTGGGACCCAATAACGGCCATATTTTCAATTTTAATTGGATTTTAAGCCGTACCAAACAGGCTCTTAATCTCAAAATTTCTCTCTTTTTGGATGAGTTTTTTCGTATTGATAACGTATTACAAATTAAGGGAACAATAAGAAATATAAGAGAAAAGATAGAGATAGTCAAAATTAAGTGTGTTTTATTGAAAATCAAAGTATTATATTTATAGGATTTAAAATGAGGGTTAAAATTAGAGTATAATAGACTTATTATAAAACCAAATATACATTAACAATTGTTTCATAATTTTAAATCGTTCTTTTGTTATACAGGACTATATCAAAATCATGCCAACCGAACGACACGCCAGTAGAATTTTTCAACCAAAGCTCCCGTTGACAATCTGCGAAAAATCCCTATATAATTAATCCAGTCAATTAAACCCCTTTCCGGTCCTCCCCACCACCACCTATCATGGGGTCTTCGACGGCTTCGACAACTAACATCATGCTCGCAATCTTCGAGAAGAAAACCAATTCGGTAGATATGTACAGGCCGCTTCGCAACTTCATAGTCATCAATTACTCGGAACGCGAAGCCCAGAATTTGGAGGACGATCTCCAGACGCTTAAGGAGCTTCGATCAGCTATTGAGCGAGGCCCCTCCGATTCGTTGCCCGCTCGCCGTGACCTCTTGCAACGTTACTATAAAGCCCTCTGTGCAGTCGAGTCCAGGTTCCCCATTTCGCCCGACAAGGATCACATCAATTCTGTGTCCTTTACTTGGTTCGACGCGTTTAAGAGTAAACAAAAGGCTTCTCAACAGAACATCCATTTAGGTATTTTTTTTTATAAATTACGTATAATTTGATGGGTTCCGACTCTTTAATGCATTATTCTTGGTCTGGAAGGAATACATAAGTTTTTTGCTTTATTTGTAGTGCAATTGTTGTTGCGTGAAGTACAAAGCAATTGTGCTATAGTTTAGGTTGTAAATAACTAAATTGCTATAGCCTGCAGCGTGGTCCACATTCATCTGACTAAGAAGAGAAAACATCAGTAAAGTTTTTGTTAAAATTCATGGATAGGGTACAAAACACATTGATGCTAAACATGCTTAAAAAGTTTAAGCAGAACATTCATTCTGGTACTGGAATTGTTTCTTTTCACGTTAGAAATGCTAAACGCATGGTAAAATGTACTAGTGCTATCCCTAGATGCTCTTGAATTAGCAACCTCGATTTTCTGGGAATACATACGAGCCTGTTTGGTACGGTTTAAAATCCAATTAAAATTGAAAATATGGCCGTTATTGGGTCCCACCCGCCTAATAAAAGTCAACCATAACGGCTATTAAGAGGGTGTTTGGTAGAGATTAAAATCGGATTAAAATTGAAAAACTAGCCGTTATGGTTGACTTTTATTAGGCGGGTGGGACCCATTAACGGCCATATTTTCAATTTTAATTGGTTTTTAAGCCGTACCAAACAGGTTTTAATAATTTCAGTCTCTTTGAGCAAGAATTACTTTGACTTTCATCTGTAGTGGATTTAAAAATTTCTCGATTTAATTTGTATAGAAAAAGCTGCGGTGTTGTTTAATTTGGGGGCGGTGCACAGTCAAATGGGACTGAGTTTTGATCGGTCTGCTGTAGAAGGGAGGAGGCAGGCTTCACATTCATTTATAGCAGCAGCTGGGGCATTCGCTTTTCTGAGAGATAACGTGGCAGTGAAAGCGTCAGTTGGAAGTTCGACCTCCTTGGATGTGTCAGTGGAATGTGCAGGAATGTTGGAGAGACTGATGCTGGCCCAGGCACAGGAGTGTGTGTATGAGAATACCATAGCAAAGGGGAGCAGTCCTGGGGTCTGCGCGAAGATTTCAAGACAGGTTTGTTATCAAACTGGGACCTATCTTTTTTTGCTTCTTCTGGTTTTCTTTGTAGAATTTGGATTGTTGCTGATGTTTTGGGATCATATATAGGATGTTTTTCGACATTACTTTTTCGTGAACATACAAATGGCACATATGAATTTTTGTTGAATGACCAGAGATATTATTGATCAGAGTACATTCACTTTCCTAGGTCCTGAAGCCCTCGTAATTCATTTATTCTTAGCCTGAATTTGATTTGAAAAATTTAGTATTGGTGTTGTGGTCTTGACTGTATTTAGTACTATACCTGAATGAAAAGAGTGGAGAAATTGTCAGATGGAAAGTTTGCAATTTAGACGAGTTATTAATTTTTTGATACATCTCTAAGCAAAAGGATGGAATCTGGTAAAAGCAAGCTATTGTAAGGATGCATATGTTGTACTGAAAGATTGAAGTCACAAAGGCACAAAAGTGTTCAGTTGTTTCGGATAAATTTTATCTCATGTTTTACAGAATTGGATTGCTTCCTTAGAACTTGAGCACCAAAGGGAAAACTACGTTGTGGATTTTCAAACTTAAAATTGGATTTTCTCCTTGATCATTTATTCGAGCTCTAAAAAGATGCTGCAAACATGAAACTTATCTTCCCATAATTGGAGACCAACTTTCTGGTACGTGCTTGATCGGGAATGTTATTCTGTGTTCATTTTTTTTTACCTAAGTTATTCCAATTTCTTAAATTTTATGCATCTATATCCTGTTTATGTGAAATCCTCACTGCTCTTATTCTAGGTTATAACACCAGAAATATCGACAATCTTGTCTAAATTGAATGTCCTCATTGTACGAATTGATTTGTTAAAATTATTCCTTAATTTATTTTAAGGACCCGTAGAGTTGGCTTGGGAGCGGTTGAAAAGGAGCTATGTAATTCTGGGAATTGCAGGCTGTTGAGCCCCTGTTTGGGTCACATTCTCATTCTCATTCTTATTCTTCTACTCGTTTTCAACCACACATTCTTTAATAAAATAATATTTTCTATTACATCAGTAACTTTTCTTTTTTTCTCCAACCACATATTCACCACCACATCACAAAAAATGCATTCTTTCCTAAAAAATGTGCATCAAACACACTGAGTTTATATTACTATGCTGCTGTTCCAAACTCCCTTAATGTCTCTTATGTGCAAAGTCTGAACTCAATTACATGGCTAGCAGCCTAGCATATGCTATAGTTATTAATACCATATACTGGAAGTGATATTTTCCTTAGAAATTATAAATGTTGAAATTTATGTAGCGCGGCATACAATAGTTAGCTCTTTTTGTTCACGTGTGGATCTGATGATCAATTTAAATGATCCTGTTAATAGGTTGGTCTCTATTATGAGGAAGTTTTGTGGGCATTGAATAATGCACCTTTGAATCAACATTTTGACAAGGCCTGGATAGCTCATGTTCAGCTAAAGGCTGCCTTATTTTATGCAGAGGCATGCTATAGATATAGTTTAGAGCTGCATGAGAAAGAAGAGATTGCTGAGGAAATTGCACGTTTGAAGAGTGGGGTTAATTCCTTTTCTGAAGCAAAAAAGTCATCTCCCAAGGGGGCAGCTCAGCAGCTCTTGGATGCAATCACCAAATTAGAAGCTAACTTGAATCAAAACCTGGAGAGGGCTGTGAAGGAGAATGATAGAGTCTACTTAATGAGGGTTCCTCCTGCTAGTTCTTTACCTCCACTTCCTACTTTTTCAATGGTGAAGCCTATGCCTATGAATGAGGTGCTGGATGCAAGCAAGGATAAGATGTTTGCAAGTCTAGTTCCTGATAACAGTGCAAAAGCTCTTTCTAGGTACACTGAAATGGTTGATGACATTATTAGAACTCAAGCTGAGAAATTGCAGCAGGGAAGTGAACTAGCTCGAGTGAGATTGAAGGAAATGGACTTGCCCAATTCAATTCTTGCTTTGGAAGGAAATACTAATCTGCCTATAGCTCTAAAAGAAGATGTAGAGGCCGTACAGATTTGTGGGGGGCCAGCTGCCTTGGAAGGTGAGCTACAGCAACTTAAAGATTTAAGGAGGGTTAACCAGGAATTGTTAGTTCAGACTGAGGAGCTATTACAGAAAGAGGCTACGGAGGATGCGCAATTTAGAACTCAATTTGCAACACGGTGGACAAGGCCCCAATCTAGCACCTTAACAAAGAATTTGCTAGACAGGTTAAATAGGTTTGCAGCAAATTTGAAGCAAGCTTCGGAGAGTGACGCTCGGATTGAGAGATCTGTGAGAGAACATTCAGCACTCATGTCAATTCTCGATCGTCGTCCAGTAAGTTTTTAGAGATATCTGATTTTTTTTACCTTGTTCTATCTTCAAAAATTGAAGCTGATTTTATTATATCATAATTATCATGGGTAGCAAGTTGATTTATCTGTTATGGGGCATATCATTATTACATTACAATCGAGAAGTGGATTTTCTTTCTAAATTTTTCAGGAATATGAGTTGTCTTTTCACATTTTTAGTTGCACCTTAGTGGTTGTCAGTTGACTGGATAAGATTTTACCTTTCATTTTGAGTTCTTCATTCTTATTTTAACATAGGTATAGATATTATTTTCTAACACTGATTTATGGTGTATTTTTCTGATGAATATCATGGATCTATCCATTTCATAAAATTACCTTCAAAAATTACAAAAATGGTCTTTCGATCATACTCATGATCAATTTATTGATGATGACTTTGTTGCAATATCAAATTTTCAACTTTGGGGTTGCATACTGCATAATTTTAATTGTCTTCAATTTTAGACACTACATCTGTGGGTGCATTTTCATTTTCGATAATCCTTATGTGGGTGCATTTTCATTTTTGATAGATAGAATCTGCCCTTCCAACTCTGGCAAGGCCAATAATGTCTTTGGATGCCACCGAAGATGCTATAGTGGGAGCCCTGAAGCAAAGATTGGTAACATATTGTTGAGGCTATAATATGCATGGCTGCATGAATACATAACTTCAACATAATTATTCTCTTATGTTCATCATTTACTTCTTGATGAAACTTTTTAGAATTTGCTCAATCTATGATATTGCATGGATACATCTGTTCTTTACATTTGTAGATGCCTGATCAAATGCAATTACCACACCCATTTCTGGGATTTACCTGTCTCATGATTCAATGTAGCCAGTAGCCAGTAGCCAGTTTAATGCGTGTTTGCATATGCATATGGCTTGTAATAAACTGAATTATCGCCACATCAATGTTTCCTGAGTCAATTTCTGATCTCATCTTGTTTGGTGCTGGTGAAAAACATGTGTTAAATGGATGTTGGTGACACTTTTAAGCAATATGTGTGTGTGTGTGTGTGTTTTTATTTGATTTATAAAACTATGAGATAGAAATAAATGCTTGTTATTGCATTTAGCTTATTTATGGAGTCTCTTCAAATTGGCTGTCTAAATTTGCAGGGGCAATTGGAGAATCTTGGTACGGAAAGGGCAGGTCTTGAAGACATGTTGAAAGAGATGAAGAGGAAGGTATGAGGAAACTAATACTTTGGCCATCACATATTTATAGATCTATTGTTGTCTGCTAATAGGAGGTGGAGTTGCTTTGGGTATCTCAGTGTTTCAGTATTATAGCCTTTTGATATCATAGTGATTCTCCTCTTAGCTTTTAAAACACTGAACTCCCCAACAGAACATATTTACATGCAATTTGACTTGTTTCTTATGTTGTTAGAGTTTTATATCTTTAAGAATTCTGGTCTTTGTGGTTTAGCTTTTTGTACTTAAAAGAGGGTTGGAGCTAGAATGCAGTCGCATAAAGATCATCACTGGAATATGGCTGTATAGCCCTGAACTTGGTGTGATGCAAACTGAGTGGGAAAAAAAAAGGATTCATCTAGCTAACCTAAGTTTATTGTGAATAAATCTTAACTTGTTGATATTTTAGCATTTTGATATCTCAATTTCTTTGTGCTCATATCTTTTTGATTGTAGATATCTAGATTCATATTCATGGTAAGTTTCACAAAAACTGAAAAAGGGAAACTTTTCAGAAGTTATGGGAAAGATATAGAATTGCAATGGAAACCTTGAAAACCTTTTGATATTAATGGTCTCTTTGCCTTTATTTCAACTCGTGTAGGAGAAAGCATGTTTAGCCTGACACTAGTGGAAAAAAACTCAATGTGGAACTCTAATAGAAGTACTTCTGCTGGAACTTTAACGTTTTCTAGATTGCCCCTGTAGGAGAGAGCATGTTTATCCTGACACTAGTGGAAAAAAAACTAAATGTGGAACTCTAATAGAAGTGCTTCTGCCGGAACTTTAACATTTTCTAGATTACCCCTGTGGTTCATCTCCACATCTTTTAAAATGGATGCATGATGGAATGTGTTAAAAATTTTGAAGGTATCTACTTGGTTCAGTTATGGCCTGTAATTGTTTGGCGTTTCTGTCATGATTTCTTAAATTTAATTTGATATATAGGGACTATCATAAATCCCATTGAATAAACATTATGGTTTTATTAAAGAAAAAAGAATAATATTCCAGCTATACAATTCAAGCATTTGAAAGCTGTGATTAATCTGATTTTGTTCTGTCCCTAGATTTTGCTATCTAGTAAAGCTTTTCAATTAATTTTTATATCATTTGGCAAATCGCTCTTCTTATGGTGTGTCTCTCAGGATGATATTCTACCCAAGTTGATGACTTCCACTGGCTCCTACGAGGATCTTTTCAGAAAGGAGATTTCGAAGTATGATCACATTTGTCAAGAAATCACACAAAACCTTGAGGCACAAGAACAACTACTGATGCAAATTCAGGTATATATATTAGTTTCTTGTGTGAAAGATTTCATTTTCCAGCTGAAATGAAAACTAGGATCGCGTCATCTACTTTAAACTTTATTTGATGTTGGCATGCCTTGTTGAATGTTTTTGTACAGTTTCAAATTGTGATTCTGGACTTAAATGCCAAATACAACAAAAAGGTTACCTTCTCTATAATTTGGAACCCTTTTTATGAATCTGGTTTTGAATTTGAAAGGGATTAAAGGTTTGAGACTTGAAATGATATATTTTCTATTGAAAGATTGCAGTTAAATCACCTATTTGGGGTATGGACTTGAGCATCAAAATTACCAGGTTTACAAGTTAGGAGATTGAAATTTTGTAATAGCAGGATTAGAAGTTGTACAGCATGGGAAATTTGAGCCTTATTTGGTGGCTGGAATTGCCTAGAATATACAAGCGATTTCAACCAGGACATAGTTCTACAGAAAATGAAGGCTGGAATGTCGTTTCCAATGGTTGATTTGATATACAATTATGACAATATGACACCCCGAGTCCTATGGCCCTAGTACCTTTATAATTTTGTTCATAAAGTGTAAAAATATTTAAAAAGACGAAGACACAATCTATAAACATATATTCGCGAGTCAAAACATATAAAAAGTAAGCTTCATATTTCTTAATAAACGAAACCTAATTGCGTATTCGCAGATTCTGACTCCAAATTCAATTTAATGAAAAATACTTGAATAAAACTTAATGGTTTTATTTCTCTTTTCATAAAACAATTTAAGAAAGTCAACCTGGGCCTTCTTCTATTTCACCGCCATTAGCAACTCCACGCTTCAGCAACCACATGCTACTAATTCCCGAAGGGGAAAGGAGAGGAGTGAGATAAATCTCAATAATCAAGTCGCAAATGAAGTAAATCCAGCATGGTTCAATAAGCGGATACCACTTGGTCATAACTACGAGTTGAGAATGTGAATTCGAAACCAATTCTTCGTAGACTCATAATTCACGTGTAGTACTACGACTCCAATCCGTCTTACATATCATATCATATTGGACCCGTAGCATGATGGAAGATAAAAAGTTTCTCAAATAATTAAGGCATGAGGAATAACCTTGCTAAAACCACTTGAAAGTTGAGGAAAAGAGTGATGAGATGAGGAAAAGAAATGATACAGCTTCAAAACTTTGATTGCCTCCTTTTCCTTGCGGAAATTTTTGAAGCTTTAAAAACCCATACATCCTCTCCTGATTGCTTTGTTTTCTGGCAAATGTTCTTTTTTTAAGATAAAAACGTACATGGCGAACACAAATTGAGATCTTGTAGGAAGTTTTTTCTTTCTCATTAAAAAATTAGGATACTTTGAGTAACTCTTATTCTTTACTCAATCACCCTTGAGAATTATTTAGAGATGCGGAAAATATGGTCCTTGAAGGACCCACAGGGAAGTCTCCCAAAATTAAGAAGAAAATGATGGGGTGTGTGTGACAATGTGTATATGGCTGAATGTTTTTGTGTTTTCTTGCATGGAGGATAGATATTTATAGGGAACTTGGGGTTTGCCTTGCATGGAAACTTTGGATTTAATTGTCTTTCTAAATCTACGTATATGCATGACTAGGAAATATATATGATTATATGCTTATATATATATATATATATATATATATATATATTTCACATCTGAAACAACTATATTATCTACCTTATATCCAAGGAATATAAATTCACTTATTCTTATATATTAACAGTACATACATGATTTTAGACTAATTTATATTAATGTACAATTTAACATATAAGTATATTGTCAAATCTATCCTTTCTTTCTGAAAGACTTAAGATTATTTACTAATTCATACTAATATATACTTATCTTGACATAATAGAAGAACATAATATATATGATTTTCCATAGCAAGACAAAATATTAAAATTCATGTTTTATCCAATAGACATAAAAGATACTAAAACATATTTCAATAAGACTTCATTCCCTTAATTTTTCTTTCATATTTTCTTCCCAAAAAATTCCTTTTCCGGTTAACATTCACACACCAAGAAATTACACTTTTGAAAAATTGGAGCTTGGTCCTTCCACTATAGGCAATCACATGATATAGTCCCTAAACTTTCAAACCTTTTCATCTAGATCCTAATTTCACATCTACATTAGTAGGAATTAGGGGTGTTACAGAAAGAAACAAGGAATTTCTCTAACATCTATGTGACTGCCACACCACCACCCCCTTCTTTAGACTTGCACATTATGTAAATCATCTAAAATAACCTTGAAGTTAACAATTACTGAAAACTTCAAAATTGATAATTGAAATGACCAAAAAAGAAGAGAAAAACATCAACTGTCAAAACCACAAAGAAAACTCCTGTCAAAACAAAATTAATCCATGAAGATGCATCCTTCTGCTTCTACATCAATAGATTAGACTAAAAAGAGCTCTGATGCCGCAAATGTCATAACAACATTAACTGCACATTCTGCAATGAATCAGTTTCAAAGGTAACTGAAGATTGAGGGGTGTTTATGAAAGGTGGGGAAGGGGCTTTGGTGTTTGCAGATTATGGGGAAGGTGATGGATTGTGAGGCTATGGAGGGGAAATTTTGGTGGGTGTGCAGTGGGATGGTGTCTTTGGGGTGTGTTTGTGGGTACTAAGGAATGTGGTCAGCAGGTGGTCTTGAAAAAGAGAGGACATTTGGGGGCAGAGTTAGGTAAATGGTTTTGTTTCCAGGTAGACTTAAAAATGGGTTTCTTCAGCTCAGCTATGATAAAGTTATAGGCTTGTTGGGCTTTTCTGCATACATCATTCTATAGAATAGGCTTTCTTCACTGTTTTGGTTGTGAATGATGCACGGTTCTTTCAGCTTAAAAGCACAATTTGTTTACTTTACATTATTCTTTCTTTTGTTTAGTATGTGGATTGTTGTTTGTACTAGAATAACAAGATTCCATATCTAATGTGTTTCAATAATAGGATCTCAGTATCTTTAAATAGGATATTCCAACCTTCTACAAATTTACTTCTATATGAGAAGTTATAGTCAGTAGATTGCTATACTTGGCTTCATAGAATTTCTTGATTTTTGTTTGACCCGCAGTTGCCAATTGACTTAATCGAAGAGCTGTACATGTCACTGAAGAAATTGTCTTAACATGCTCTTTATCTGTACAGGCTCAAAATGATCAGTTTGCTGCTATCTTTAATCTGGAAGATTATAAAGGTATGTCTTGGTAGATGATATTTGTTTAGAGAAAAGTTGCTTTTAAATGCATATTATAAATGTCTGTCCGTTGGTATATTTGTTGCTTACCCAGGGATGCATTTAGTAATTGTTTTTTGAATTCCATTGAAATATGGTTCCTGATAATCTTTCTTTATTGTTAAATTAAGATACCTTATGTATGTCACCCTTGGCGCCTGACTGCCTGTTGATATGTGTATTTTGAGTTGGCTTATTTTACCTATCAAAGATTTCTTTTACATGGACTTTAGTTGGTAGACATGTGCCGTATCTCTTAACTGTGTCATGCTTGTCATATTACCACTATTGGCTTTCTGATTCTTGCAGTGTCGAATATTATGAAGAGTGGCCTACATGAGATTTGGCTACAGTAGAGATGCTTTCTGTATGCATTCTGCATGTTTGTTCTTCTTTCTACTGAACAAGTTTGTCTTTCCAATGTTATTTTTTCTTAGGTCTCTTTCCATATTATTACAATGAATATGTTTCATTATTAATTTAAGCTAAACACAACGAGCAAACTGACCACATTAAAATTCACATGCTAAAATGTATCCAATCTGAAACCGGTGGTTGACTTTGTCTTCACAGGACTTGAAACATTTACTCCACTTCTGATGCTGCCATTCTGCATTTTATATGAAGTATGCTTTATGTTGACATTTATCCCAATTTTCAGCATCTCTTGAGAGGAGCTATAAGCAGATTGAGGCTGCCATAGCAAAATTCGAAGAAATAAAGGAGAACATCAGTGAAGGATTGAAATTCTATGTTACCCTCCAGGTACAAAAATTCTGTCATAGGTATTGATTTGTTAATCGAGGAATTTATTAGTGACAAAAAACTAAGATTTGAATACGCGAGGGCTTAAAAGCAAGAACTACAATCACTTTTTGTCCCCCAGGTTGAAGAGTGCATTTGAACACTAAGGAATGTTATAGTTATATGCCTCAATTTGTTAGTTGCACTGGCAATGCTCCGATAATTGGATTAGAGTAAAATGGGAACAGGATTCCCACTTGCCTAAATATGAAGCAACTTTATGCTGTGCATTTAAGAATGTGATGATCTTTGATGAAGAAAGATTAAGAAGATAAATAAATCATCAAAGCCAGCCCTTGTTTGAGCCCCATTTTTCACAAAAAATGAGTTGTGTAATAGTGATTTTTGGGAGAATGTGTGGTGAGAAGTATGAAAATGTTTTGGTTTTATTTGCTAATTATTTTATTGGGAGAATATGTGGTTGAAAATAAGCTTGGGAAAAAATAAAATTTTGGATAATGGGGCTCAATCATGGGCTAAATCAGTTAAAGATGTAGCAGAAGTGTTCCCAAGTCTCAAACTTGCTGCTGTCTTTTCAATGGCTAAGGTAAACTTGAGTGTCGTTCCTTGCTCTCTCTCTTTCTCACACACACACACATACAACTTAAACAGTGTTGAGACAGGTTGATGGTGAAATAGCTCATCTCTTGCTAGTCAATGGCAAGGGTCATCTAACAGACAATAACTGCCTTGATTCAATGTTTGATCATATTTAGCTTTTCTGCGTAAAATAATCAAGTCTGTTATGTTCACAGTTTTTAGCTTTTGTCATGTACGAAATTCATTATCACTTACTTTTTCCTGTGAAACAGGATGCAATCACAAACGTAAAGCAGCAGTGCAGTGATTTTGTGATGACTAGAAACATTCAGTGCCGAGAAATGATAGATGATGTTCAGAGACAAATTTCAGGTCTTAGTTTTCAGGACGGAAAGTTTTCTGGTGGTTACTCTTATCCTTCAGTTGCGCAGCCTCATCAGGTTCAAAGAATCAATTCTTCACAAACGACAGAGCCTGGGCATGTTTCAAATTCTCATCCCCAACCACCGACCTACCAGCCCCCTCTGCAGCCGACAATGCCTGCATATTCTCACGTTCCTTCCCATTACAGCTCTCAGCAAATGCCACAACAGTCAGCACCTCCCTATCACATGCCTGCTCCGGGTCATCCATACCCACTTCCACAACACCAGCAGCCAGCTATGAGCCACGAGTTTGACCAACCTGCATATCCTGGATGGAGAGGCCCATATTATAATTCACCTCCTCGACAACCTGGATATATGCCCCGCCCTCCATACGCTGTTCGGTCTCCATATCCACCTCCCCACCAGAGTGGCTACTACTGAGTGATTTTTCACATTATGTTTCTAATATGATCATATAGTTCCCTGTGTAATCCTTCACTGTTGTCCATTGGTCCATTAGAATGGATTTGATATTGTCAGCTTTCCTCATCTATACCCCTCTCTCAATGGGTTTGTAACATGTATTGTATGCAACTTGCTTGGGAACAATTCTATTTTTTTTTTAAAAATAAATAATAATAATAATAAATTTCGATGTCTGTACGAGTTGGAAAAAACATTAATAGCTTAGATGATGGATGATGTGAAGAAGAGTCAAAGTGAATGATATGTATGTTAATTAACTTTAATTTACTTATTTAAGTTCTTATAAGACGGAAAGAGAAAAGGTATTAAATGAGTAATGTTGTGAGATTAACTTTAGAAGACGTTTTTTGTAGCCCAATTTATTTTGTTTGCCGCCTCTGCCTGTTTTTGTGCGAGAAAAAGAAAGATCCATTTTCTAATAAGTTTCTTAGATTTCATTTTTTTTTTCCTTTTTTATTTATTACATGGATTCCGTCTAATTTTTGTTCACATTTTACTAAATTTCGTGAAGTGTTACTATTTTATAATTGAACTGAACTATGAAAATTTGTTAGGTTTAACAAACGGGATTGACTTGAATACTGGATGGGTAACACGGTCTATAATTCAGTGATCATTGAGATGCATTTTTAAGTTCGATTATGAAATAGTAACAGTCAACAAAGTTCAGTGATCATCGATATACATTTTTAAGTTCAGTTATTAAGTTCTTGTTTGGTATTCATTTTTTAAAAAAATACATTTTTCTATTTATTTTCATTCATATTATTGAATCAAATAATATTATACGCAAATTCAAGATTTTTCCTTATTTCAACTGCACATTTTCTGAAAAAATATTATTTCAAAATGCATTTTTGACAAAAAAAAAATAAAAATAAAAAATGGAGGGGGCCTCAAACAGGCACTTAGTAAAAAATTCTTCTCCCCTTAAATTGACTTCTTTGAAAAAAGAAATTAAAGAAAATGAAGGGAAAAAAGATGAAAAATCAAATCGACCTTAGTTAATTGGCCTTAGTTACCTGGGCATTAATTCAAATATTTTTGTACTTTTATGTAATATTTCTCTATCAATTTCTTTAAATGTTCCTACTATCTCTTTTTCACTCTTTTTATGCGAAATTCGAGTTACAGTGAATTGATACTAATTGATCCAAAAATCACTTGTACTTTTTGGAAGTTGTCGTTGAAGGGGATATGCTAATTGGGATTTGATTACTCCGCAAATCATTCAGAACCAATTTAGCATCGTATATCTTCTGGCAGTAAAACTTTCAGTTGAAAACTAATGTCGTCCATTTATTTCAGAATGGTCATTGACTAAAGTTCTATTTTTATTGGATTTATGTGCCTTTAATTTTCTGTTTCCTCTTTTTTTCTTCATTTTTGATTTCTTCTTTTGTAGATGTCGATTTGAGGGACTTCATAATTAAACTTAAAAATATATCTCAATGGTTACTGAATTATGCCAAATGTTGCTGTTTAATTACTGAACTTAAAAATGTATCTCAATGGCCATTAAACTTCGTCAAGTGCTATTACTTAATAACTGAAGTTAAAAATATATTTCAATGGTCACTGAATTATACACCGTGTTACTCATCTATTACTAAGTTGTCGTCATTTTTTGAACCTAACGAATTTTCCCACTTGAGTGATGCATGGTACATAGTTTAGTGACTTTAAGTCTAATTATGAAATAATAACACTAGGCGGAATTCACTAACCAATGAGATATATTTTTTAGTTCAATATT
>CAIGRL010061779.1:0-14259 GCA_903798325.1 Fraxinus xanthoxyloides | reverse complement strand
CTAAATAAGAGTAACAACATTGAGTCCAACCTTGTTTGCCAACTTTAATGTGGACTATAACAAACTCTGGTAAAATAAATTTAAACACAGAAAATTCAGCCAGTGGTTAGTTTTTCAGCAAGACCAGAAATCAACTATAAATAAAGTTTAAAACAAGTTAAGTAAGTTGTGAAACACCTTCCCTTGATTAGTCGCAGATCCAAATGCACTCCACATGGATACTTTTGAAATTTTCAGTTTTTGGGATTCTTAAAGAAAGATTATGAAGAATATGGTACTTTTGAAATTCAATTAGTTTTAAATGGTTTCTTCACAACTCAGATAAAGCTGAGGATTTGTATTCCTTGAAAACAATTTGAGCAATATCGGTAAGAACACCTATTCGAGGATATGGGAATATGTCTATGATGTGATTTTAAGTAATAGGATTTATTCTAAAGCTTGATAAAGTAGATTGCGTTACCTTCAAGATGATTCTCCTTCCCTCCTTGAGAATAAAGAAAAATATTTTATAGTCCACTCAATAGCTTGCAGGAGCTTTTTCTGTTTCTTGTGTTGAAGCACATATAGATTTTAGTTATTATATTAAAAAAGCAGCTACAGTTCATTAGCAAAAGCAGCGGCAGCAAGAACAGTTTTATGTACTCTTCCATTCCATGCTAAATTTGCCATAGTGCAGCATAAGTTTTTAAGTCTATGAGTGACAATGTTTGGTAGAAAATCATATGATAATGCAACATGTGATTAAGAATATGCTCATAAGTACCGCCCAATGGATCTTCATTAACTTCTTCATCTTGCAATACTGGACAACGATACTGCACGAAACATAGATGATTAAACTGGAGAATAAATATGTAAGTATCAGATGAACTCAAGTCTTATCACTTCCATGATTATCAAAATCATATAACACATAGAATCACGAAAATAAATAAATAAAAATCAAGGTAAAGCAGAAAAGACAGTATATATGCAACCATGTTATAAGTCTTCATTACATTCTTAAGACGTGTTTCTCATTTTACAACAAATACAATTGTAAGAAGCTTTATAAATTACTAATAAATGAAAATATTAATCTAATTTCAAGAAAACTCAACTTCCAAGTAACCAGAATTTCAGATTATAAAAATACTAATAGAATAAAATATTTACCTTATTTCAAGAAAACTCAACTTCCAGGTAACAAGAATTTCAGAGTTGTCATGTTTTCAATTGCAAGAAGCTTTATGATTATGTTTTCTATAGCTAAGATTCCTAGTATGAAAGGTATAGAATTACAGGTCTCAAAGCAGTATTTAAAATGTGGGATTTATAATGAATTAATATACTGTAAAAGTATAATTTGAGGAGTCATGTTATGTGTACAACCAAGGTTGACAACCTCGCTTGACAATCTCTCATATTGGGGGGATCCACTTTTTTATTTTTAAGTTTTTTAAACATGCGGACCCCGCATACATGTGAGAGGTTGTCAACCTCGATTGTACAAGTAAAATTATTGTAATTTGAGCCCCAAATTTGTACAATTTGGAGGTTGAAATGCCAAAAAGATCAAATTCAAATTATTCACAAAGGTAATAAACGAATGATTTAAAATAACTACTTATGTAAGCTTACTTCTTGAAGAACCGTGTTTCGATGAGATTTATACATGCTCCTTATCGCAAAATACTCGATCGTCTTCTTCTTTCTCCTTTATACACAGTCTGCCACAACATCAACTCACACAATTCTTACACCATAAATACACAAACGATTGAATTCATACATCAATTGGCTTAACAGAAGCTCGATGAGAATAACCGAGTATTTTCCTTTGCCGATGGCTTCGTAAATGTCATAGTGGTTCATCGCTAGGGCTTCTGCAAAACTGAAAATTCAAATATATAACTTCGTGTTTGGATTTGAAGATAGAGAAGATCAGACATTGAAGACGAAGTCTTCGTGTTTTGTCCCTTTAAGAATGGAAATCAACGGTCCAAATGATCCTTGATTAATCGAATGGAACCTTTTATCAATGTTTAATATATATTCAAATAGTTAGGGTGTGTTTGAACCACGTTATTTTGGGAAAATCAACAATTTATTTTGGAATAGTAAATTGATAGAGAATGTGAGGTTGAAAAAAAAAATAAAAGTTATTAATGTATGGAAAATATTATTTTATTGAAAAATATCTGGTTAAAAATGAGTAGAAGAATGATAATGAAAATTTTAATGTGTAATAAATAGGGCTAAATTCTTAATTATATGATTTAATAGTGACATATATGTAACGGTGATTATTAGCTCCATTATATGTAATCACCCTTTTATCAATGTTTAATATATTCAAATAGTTATTTATTTCTTAATTATATGATTTCTTCAACTTTTGGACCCTTTTGTACTTCATCAAAATGGCACCTTCTTTATTTCTAAAGGCAATGACTAAGATTTTTCAACCACTTCTCAAAATAGCGTTAGCTTCTATTAAAAATATAATTTTAATACTCCAATTGTTCTAAAAGAAAGTTGTGTTATTGATTTGAATTAAAATTCAGTGGCTTAATTGCAAGTGAGGATAAAATTTAGTGGCCGTTGAAAAAATTAAATTCAGTAATTGCTCCGAATTAAAGTTTAGTGGCTTAATTGCAAGTAAGGGTATAAGAAGTGTTTATGGTCAGGGATGATCAATGAGTACATTGGTTTTGTATAAGATGGTTTAGATTGGTTTGAACGATTTTCGCCAGTAATGTGATTTGGATCGAAAAAATATCAATGGTAGAGTCATCGGGGTTGGGTTGCGGACTATGCACCCCGATAAGACTCAATAAACTCGACTTAATATTTTATTTTATTACTTTCAGCTGAGCTATTTTATGAAGTCAGGTGGTTTCTATATAGTGCATTGAATTTGCAACATCTCTTCCGAAGGAAAATGAAGAAGAACCATAGCCCTTAAAATAGAGTCTCTCTATTCTCTGGGCGTCGTCATCGTCACTTATGTTGTATAAATATTTCTCTTTTTTCTTTTTAATAACGATATTTGTATTCCTGTTGAAAATGAAATATATCTTGTTACTTTTAATAGTTACTCAATTTAGGCGAAGCCAAAATGGGTAATTAAAGTCAAAAGGACCAGTAGGGAAACTTGGGATATATGAATTTGGTTTCGAATTTTTGTTGTTTGTTTGCATTGCATCTAACACAAATTGATTAGTTTATTGTCTCATAATATGAAAAATAGAACATGATTTTTTCATGTGAGCTTTGAAAACAATCCGTCATTATTGGGTATCATTTATAAATTATTTATAATTACTCAAGTAACCTTTCTATTCAAATATTTGGTTGGACTTAGAGAACCATAGACCAATTCATGGTCACTTATTTTAATCGGTAAAGAAATTTACAAAAAGTCATTATAATCAGTGTCAAGTGTTCCAACGACCAGTTATGGTTGCTGAATAATCTCTAACAGCAACCAAGGAATGGTCGTTGAAGGAAGATCATATTCAGCGACCACGGAATGGTCGCTGAAGGAAGATCATATTTAGAGACCACATGGTTCTAAAGCAGCTGAAATACTTGGCGGGACTTATAGCCCAAGTGTTCTAGCGACCAAATTAAATTGGTTGCTGAAGAGTCTCCATCGTCACTAAAGGAATATCATATACCCAAAAAATGCGCGGGACTCATCTCGTCAAGTGTTCTAGCGACCATTTTAATGTTCATTGCTGAATCGTCCCACCAGCAACCACAAAATGGTTGCTAAAGAGCATAACAGAAAATTTCAGACCAAAACTTCTACAAACCAATGTTTGGTCGGTGTTCTTAACTTTTAGCAACCATTTTCGATTGGTCATTGAATCTTTGGTCCGTAGAGTCCTCTTTTTTATTTTCTTGTAGTGGACATTAAATGATAATGTTAATAAAGTGTGTTTATATTCCCCACTTTAATTAGTTCCTACTTTATATTCACATATTTAATTAGTCCCTACTTTAAGGGCACTATTAATCACAATGTTCGCGTTCGTTTTCGAGTATTTTATTGTAGTTACACTTTCATTTGTTAATTAGTTAGAAAATACATGTATATCTAATAATTTCTGTATTTTATATTATTTTTACAAGTTTGTTTCTGTTATCCAAACATGAAAATTGCATCACTTTCAGCTAGGTGTATACAAAAATAGAGAAAGGAAAACAGATTTAGAACTATAATTTTTTTTAATTAGGTTTAACTTTAGAGGGTACAGAATTTTCGGAATAAACTATGCATACGTATATTTACTAAAGAAATTGTACGATTTTGTATAGGGTTGTTAAGAATATTTTTTATAGTTACAGAATTCATTTTCTTCTTTGAACGAATAAGTTTTTGAAAAATCGGGTGTCGCACTGAATACCACTTAACAGTTCACGGATCACCAATTTAACGATTTTTTAAGTTACCAAATGGTTGTTATTTTACCGTTTTTAGTTTTGACCATATGTGCATAATTAATCAATTAAAGCAAAAAGTCACTTTTAATTGTTTCTAGATGATTAAGCTATAAATCCAATTATCCTATGTTGAATTAACACATTAATAAAGAAAATAATAATAAACACTGATATGATAACGGAGAAACCCCAATTGGATAAAAACTCAGAGACCAAGCTGTTACCTTCAATATAGACAATACGTAGTGAGTTACAGTTACATGCTATTTAGCCAATTCCACTAGACTTCCCGATCTATTTTCTACTAATTCCAAGGTCTGCTCCAAAATCTTCTACAGTTGTCTCTTCCAATTGGAATTCCAAAAACTTGCTCCAAGACCTTGTGCTCTTCCTGAGCTTGTAGTCCAACCTCTCTCAACTTTCACAAACTTTTGAAATCCAACTGAGATAGTACATTCATATGACCAATAAGAAGTAGGTGGTGTTTCGAATTCAATGGATTTGATATTTTTCCTAAATATGTGGTTGTATGATTTCAAGAAGAAAAGATGGAATTAATATATGAATAGACTCTTGAATTTTCAAAGAATATTATGATTATGTTTAGAGAATAAGCACAATGAACAATCATACTAATTTTCGTGCATGGGCTTGGATTTTTCGGATCGACATGTCGGTCAAACGAGAAGCTAGCGACAGGCGAGTGATGCAATGTCGCCCAGGCAAGAGCTCGACGATAGGCGGGCGACATGCATTCTGTTTTTGTCGCTTGAACGTCAACTGGGTGAGAAGCTAGCGAAAATGCGGCAACGTATTTCTCATCTTTTCATGCTCGAACCCTAGATCTCATAACTCGATTTATACAAATTACACCTTAGGTCTTTGATTTTTACAGCACGTTACAAATTAGTCCTTTTGTCCACAGAATTGCCAGCACTAAAAACCTAACAGTTTTAAATGTAATTTTATTTATGCAACTTCAACTATAATTATTTAAAAATATCAACCAAAAAAAGGAGATTCAAAATAATATAATTATGAATACTACATGCAACAAACTTTATTCTTAACTAGTATGTAAAAAAATGTATGGGGTTGCATGTCACAACGGGCTATAGAGAGTCAATATCATACCGTGGTATATTAACCTTGTCTGTTCGTAATCATATGTTTATTTTATAACTCTAACGCCTCTAATGAATGGGCTTCAGGTCATCACTAACTTGGCAGCCAACAAGACTTGCACTCCACGTCAACCCACACACACCAAAGCATTGAAGTGCCGAGGTGAAGTGATCCATACATATGTCCGCCATTCAATCGAGGAGCAGAAGTGATATGAGTCGAAGTGATGTACTTCGAAGTGGTATGAAGGGGAACGATGTGACGTTTGTGCAGTGATATGAAGGGGAACGATATGCGTCGAAGTGATCTACTTCGAAGTAGATGAGGCCTCGTGCCTCTCCATCTAATGCAAGTCCACTCACAAAATAGATACCTTGTTTTCTCCTTTCCCCTTTTATAAAGATTCTGGTGGTCCCCGTTACGAGAACATTCCGCATTCTATTTCCATATCATCCATTGACTTGATTATGACAGTGCTCGCAACCGCTTCTTTTATCATCGGAAAAGATCACGGGTAACTAACAGTATGTTCTAAGTGTACGAGATTGTATCTACATGAAATAGTAAGTTGTTGGCCACGTGGGAGATACATTTTTTTAGGCCAACAAAAACAAATAGGGTATTTACGGTTTAAAAAATTTAATTTTTCATCTTTTAATGAGACAATACTCAATTTCTTGCTTAAGCTTAACAAACCAATAGACAATGGTCTTAAACTGAGTAATTTGGATCATGCCCATTATGAAAATTGAATTATTTAAATTGACAATAGGACGCTGCCACTTTTATAAGCACACCATAATTTAATTATTAAAAATTCCTAACATTTATTCATTGTGATGTTTATATTTAAACTTTTTTTTTTCAGCATATTCATATCTTTAATATTTCTTTTATTAGTCAATCTTTTCCTTAATCACGATTTTTGTCTAAAAATACTGTTAAAGAGCTTTAAAACTACAGGCAAAAATTTAGCCTTAACTTTGTATTTTTTTTTATTAATTAAAAAGACGAGATGCAAATAAGTCAATCGACTCTATATTAACAAGTTTTGGACATAAATGTGATAATAAATAGACCTCTCATGCAATTAAAATTTAGCGCATTTATTAAAAAAAATACTTAGCCTTGATAGATCTTAATCAAATCATGGTCCAAATATTGTTAGACACTTGGACATTATAATTTATTTAAATTCCAAAATATTGTTCCTTTTTTTCCATAAATAATGAATCGAATTCAAAGATGGTTTCCATAACAATAAGAGTGTTTAAAGATTTCAATAGTCGAGTCTCTTTGCTTCCTATTTGATTAGTGGTTCAATGCTATTGCCCCCAGTACAAGAAGTGGAAACCAAATTGGTTTGGAAAAGTTCAATAGTCGAGTCTCTTTACTTTTTCTTTCCTTCTTTTACTAATCTTATCTCTAGAAAAACAAAAAAATTTAAATTAATCGCTAGTAAAAAAAAAAAAACCAAAATACATACCTTTGCTTTTCTTTTCAAAAAAACAAAAGGTGGCACGTTTTATTAATGGCGAAACAGAGAAATAATACAACCACTTAATCAAGATGGGACTCAACCTGACAAAAATACATCCCTTTGTAAATATCGAGCGTGTTTGATCGCGCTTAAAATCCAATTAAAATTGAAAATATAGTTGTTATTAGATCTCACTCGTCTAATAAAAATCAACAATAATAACTAATTTTTTAATTTTAATCCAATTTTAATCTCAACCGAACACGTCCATCATTCTTTACTATGCTTTCTTCTTCTTCTTCTTAATTTTTTTAACTGGTCATATCTCTAGGTTTGACTACTTATCCATGAACTTTTCTTCTAATTTTGATCAAGAGTATAAAGAAACTATACATTACTATAGCTTTATATGTACAATTTATATGAATATTCTTAGTCTCGAAGTTATGCATTGAATCAACCTAGAAAAGTAGTCTACAAGAAGCAAGCATTGGTCCAACCCTTCAAAAAACTTTTATTCTCTAACTTTACACACATGCACCCACTTTCTTTTTTCCTAATTCCTTTAAATAAACTTCCAGACCCTTCACAATAAATTTCTTAAAGCAATGTAGTAAAAAGAAACCTGATGTTATCAATTATTTGGAAGCTTATTGTTTCTAAAGCAAATCCCACTACCATAATATGCTTTTCCCTTCTTTTAATCCCACTTTCTCTTTTGTCGCCTTAAGTTTAGTATCTCCACACCTTCTTCACTAAGAAAAATCACCTCAATACATACCCCCATCATATTTTCCAGAAAACATTCAGCACAAGTCAAAGAAACAGAGAGATTGAGAGGAACCTGTTGGTTTCAAATTAGATAAGAGAGAGAAGGTTTTGTTCTAATATTGTATCCGAGAGTTATCACTATTTATCAGATCTGTTCCTGCCTACAGACACTAATGGGTGCTGACTGGGGACCAGTGGTGGTGGCGGTAGTTATGTTCGTCCTCCTATCACCAGGGCTGCTCTTCCAGTTGCCGGCGAGGACAAGGGTGATCGAATTTGGCAACATGTATACAAGTGGGATTTCCATTCTGGTTCATGCAATCTTGTATTTTTGTATATACACTATCTTAATTGTTGCAATTGGAGTGCATATACATGCTGGTTGACTATATGTTCAAGAATACAAGAAGTTACTTTAAATCAAAGTTCCTTTTGTATTCCCTTCTTGTATAATAAATTGGTTTTTTCGGTTAATTTGTCTTCTCTTGGATTATGCATGTTTTATATCGATTAACTGTTTTTCCTTACATGAAAACAACAAATTATAATGCAGTGAAATAGATACTTAACATCAACTCAAGGTGTCAAAATATGTAGGGTTGTTGGAAAAGAGAAAATCCCAATGTTTTAAAAAAAATTTTAAAAAATATGCATTTACAAAAATTAAAATATATATACAAATTTAAAAATTTAAAAACATATTCATTTACATTAGTTGAACCCGTTAAACCAAAAACATGTCACGGATTTTTGAAAAATCAGCCAATTTAACGAGTTTTGGGACGGGTTTTTAATTAGTTTGAATTGATCTGTGTTTTAAAACATTGAAAAATCTACCCCTTGATGGGCAAGCCCACTTCTAGTTTTCCACCATATCAATCTCAACAATAAAGATATGTCATCATTTGCGTTTGTCCGCAAAAAATATTTATGAGACCTGTTAAACCTTGCGAAACTAGGACCCGCACGTGGCCCCACTTAGTTTATGTGGCAAGCAGTTCTGGTGCTCCACGTTCGTACACTGATGGGATGACCTAGCTCCACACGGACGACCCTTTTTAAAAATTTTGAACGACCCCGTGCAGAAGAGGTTGACCGACCCCATTGCACACGAACCCCATGGCAAGAACCAGTCCAAGACGAGGCAATGACAAGAATCTTGAACAGATCTTGTTTCACGCTAATGACAAGACAACTCGCTGCCACCATCACCTCCGTCGTCGCAAACCTATTTGGTCATGTCCAAACCATAGACTAAGTCGTGTGAGTACTAAAGTAGTACTAGCATATAAGGGAGTGATTGATTGATGCCTATGATCAGAAAAGTCAATCATGTGAATGAAGCCATGTGCATCATCAATCAATGGCCTCCATTAACCCAGCCCAAGTGTTAAAAAGCTCGTACTTAGTATCATTCAAAGGTAATGCAAATTTAGACTCTCAAATCTATATTTTTGTCATACATTTAACTCATTCACCCCCAAAGCCGACCCCCTTTTTTATTGGAGGCTCATGTTTAAAGATCTCCCACACTCACAAATATTTTTCGAATTGACTTGATCGTCGGAGTACGCGCGACCAACTCTACCCCTTCCGGAGAAGGTCACGTATGTCTAACGGTTTGTCCAAGTGTATTATCGGATTATCGGATTGAATCAGATACATGAATTATTCTTATTGGATTGGGTTTAATTAGTCAAATTCGATCTGTATTAAATCAATTTACAACCCTTATCATGAACATCACGTGTGGATGGAATTGTCAAATCTATCATTCCAGATTATTTGTACCAAAAGGTGTACCAATTGAGTAAAGACAGATTCTTATAATGTAGCCGGATCGAGTTTAAATTTGAAATCATGCATCTAAAGCTTTATAGTTATCCATGCCAAAATGGGGTAACAACTCGTAAAAAGAAGTAGAAAATCCAGTTCCATAGTATTTTAAATTGAAGTATCGTATCTCAATTAAATATCTTGTTCTTGTATTTTTTTCTTAGATCTGCATTTTCTATTCTACCTCTTCCTCGATTATTAATATTCATTATTTCTTTAACATCCCAAATTGAATTATTTGAAAAAATCTAACTATCCAACGGAGTTTTATCTAAGTCTTGGTGGGTTTCAAGCGTAGCTCTACCTCAAGTAATTGCTCGGCCTTGTCATTGGTTTTCGATTTAAATGGATAGTTAACAAATAATATAATTATGAGAACACTATCCTTTTATAAAGATTGATTATTGATTCTTCTTTAATCACAATTAACTCTAGCAAAACAAACACAACTAATTGAGGATTTTTAAGATCGATTTTTTCTTAATTAATAATTGAACTAATAAAGTTGTGTACGCACGAAAAATTTAGAATGAAATTCAATCGTGTAAAACACTGAAACTACGAATCCACCATTGTGACCAACTTGATTCGATTCTCGATTACCTGCAATTCGCAATTGTTGCATGGAAATCAATGAACTAATTTTAACCAACTATCTCTCTCGAAATCAATTATCTCTTATTCTATTACGAATATATAAACTTGTGTATATATACAATATATGATATCTCTATCTATTGTATACCGAATATCTTGGAAGCAATATAAATCATAAATATGTTCTAATGGTAATTAAGCATGGATTGGAAAATAAAATATAATCAACCCGAAAAACAAGAAGTAAACAAAAACAAGCAACTTTAAATTAAACCAATTGACAAGGTTTTGTCGTTAACGCACAGGTTTAATCGGACACAAATGGATTAAACAAATTAAAAATTTCGGATGAATTCATAACTCGAATATTTGGTAGGAAAGAAGGATAAAACCCTCAATGATAAATTTCTTCAAAAAACTTGAATTTACACATTTTCTTTGTCGTCAAGAAAAACCCATAGTTACAAAGACCTTTTTGCTTTGACTCTGCGAGTCTTTATTGCGTGGTGGTTTTTCTTGACCTAAGTTTGCTCAATATGTAGTTTTTGATGACCCATGGAAATCGTGCCCTCAAATTTCCCAAAGTGCTCTCGAATTTGGTGTTAAATTCTGGAGTCTTGATCTCAAAAGATTTCGACGACAAATAAAATTGCATGTGTTTTCTCCAGCTGTGGCGACATTCCACAACTTTCAAAAGTTGTGCTGTTCGGTCTTCAATTTTATAATATATGCAATTTCGGTCCTTAACTTTCAATTTTGCCAGTTGGGTCCTTTCAATTGTATGCAAATTGGTCCTCCAACATTCAACCTCAATCACTTTAGTCCTTCAACTTTTACTCTCTTGAAATTTGGTCCTCCCAGTTCTGATAGTGTTCCACTTGATCCCTAATTTCTTATTTCGTCCACTAGTGCACCGTGAACTCTCCATATGTCGTATTTGGTCTCCACCACTTGTAAACCCATCCGATCAACAATTCCAATACTTCCAATCAATTATTCAATGTCCCGGTAGCTCATCTATTAAGCTCTCAATCTCTTCCTTTATGCTCAATTCACATTCAAGTCCAGATTTTTTACCTATAAAAATAATATATACGTTAAATTAAGAAAAATCCCTCAATGAAAGACTTATGCTCAAGATTGCATAAAAGACTGACACTGTCTGGGCGTGCTTAACTGTGAAATTTCGACCATTGGGTGGAATTTAAAAAATGGACAGATCCATTTCTTTGGTCACATCAACTGGCCCGACACAGCTTTGTCTGCCTCACGTTTGACCATTGGGTAGTTGAGGTGTGCAAAAGTGAGGGCAAAATTGGGAAGTAGGATGTAAATGCTGCTACAATTGTTTGAATATTTGTCAGCCAGTTTTATATAAAAAAACTCCCTTCATGCATTTTTCAGTGGTCCAAAATCTGGTTTTAAACACGCCCTGACGGGGGGCTAAATTCTTAAATTAGCTCAATCCTCATCATTAAGGGTCAAATTTTATCATACGCCCAATATAATGTTTATTCTCACCTGAGATGTTATTTATTAAGGTTTCTCCCAGTTCACTCATTAATTTCCTTCTCGACTCCAGTTTAATCATATGAATACAAAACAACTAATTAAACATTGGAAGATTCTCCCTATTTTTTAGTGTCACGGCCTTCGGGTTTCTACTATAAAAGTCCAACTGACAAGTTATCTAGATCTCCTTATTCAGTGTCCAAAGCTCACTCAGGCTTGTAGTGCCTCTTATGTTCCATGCTCATGCTTTATCCCTATTTTGAGCTTGCATTTGTTTACATTTTTTTGGGATATTTATTTGGTGTGTTCATTGGGAACTTTTAGAGAGAAGCTTAGCAACACGACATTTGTTATCCTTTTTGCCAAGACTATTACAATGCCTTTTGGGACAAATAGTTGGGATTGAATTCTTCGCATACTATCAATACTTAGTTTCTACCTATTACCCAAAATCACTCCACAAATATAACTAGAGAATAGAATCAACACATGTCCAACTGAAAGTTAAAAATGTGCTTCCAAAAATGCAACTCTTTAAGTTGTGTCCACGTGACCGTTTCTGATTAGCTAGTTTTGCTCATACCTGGATTGTGCTCTCTCTTTCTGTTGGATCGTTGATCAGATCCAATGGCTATGATTTTTTTAGCCTTATTTTTAGGGGTTGGAGAAACTCTTGGCTGCTCACTTTTCATTCGCTTGATTTGTTGGTGAGAGAGAGAGAGAGAAAAAGAAAGGGCTTTCTAGTTTCTAGCACTCTTCTGCGTGATTTTTCTTCCATAGACTAGAGTTATTCTTCGATAATTCTAGGGATTTCTCTTCGCATAAAATGATAGTGGCTTGAATCTAATTTTTTGCTATTCGGATTAGTCTCTGTTCGAGATTTATACGATAGGTTGTTGAGTGTTTGTGGTGAAGTTCTAAGAGATCTTTTTCGATCTATGACTAGAACTTGATTATTAATCTAATTTTGGTTCCATTTATAAACATTCTCATCTAGAAGGTTTTCTTGGTGCACTAGTGGATTTGAGCTGATAACTGAGCCCCCAGATTAGGCATAGCCGAATTAGGTTAACATTTTTTTTGTTGATTTAAATTTCTGAAATATGTGTTCTTGAGTGTGTTGTTCTTGTTCTTGCATTATTTTGGGTATTATTAATCTATGTTTGCATTCTTGGTTGTGTTAGAACCCAACTACTAGTATTAGAGCCTCGTAAAGCTGTAGGTAAGGGTTTGTCAATTATGTTTTCATTTTCTTTTCGTATGATGTGTTTATTCAATTGTGCAATATCTTGTAAAAGTCTGAACAAGGTTCCTGAATGATTGGGAGGTGCTGATTTCCTCTTTTGAAACTGACACCTGCTTATTAAATACTGTAATATACAATATTATTGGTAAGATTTTTTCAATTACCCCTTGTTAGTAATTTGATATATATGCTGAGTATCACATTGTAAATTCTATTGATATAATGTAATTTACATGTTGAGTATAATTCTGTAATTTTGTCAATACTGTGAATTGCATATTAAATCATTTTTGCTGACTGAAATAAGAGCACGTTTAAGGTTTATTATATGTTAATCAATCTGAGTATTTTTGGTACCAAATGTGTTTACTCAGTTATCGATTGTTTTGTTCTTATTTCGGTTTCTGCATATTTTAATAGTGTTATTGTTTCATTAGGTGTCTTGCTTACTTGTCATAAATTGTACGAGAATTTTTCAAAACCTTTTTTGCAACTCAAGTGATTTTCAAATTGAACACTTATGTCCACTAGCAATAGCCACCCTTTTACAGAATTTGTGATAGGTTCGAAGGTTGAGTTATTACAATTCGATGGAAATGGGATTACTTGATTTGGAAGCAGAAAATGATGGTCCTATTGGTCCAACAAAGGGTTGCTAAAGCCCGTGATGATCTTGCACATTTTCTGATGAATTGAAATATAAGCTTGACGAAATTTTAGATATAAATGAAATAGCATATAGTTTGATTATATTGCATTTATCTGATGATATTGTAAGACAAGTTGAAGAACATACTACTCTTAGGGAATTTTGGACTACTTTAGATGCTTTGTTCTTAACTAAGACATTTTCTAATAAAATTTACCTCTTAGAGAAATTGTTTAGCTTTAAGATGGATAGTAGAAAGAACTTAGAAGCTAATTTGAGTGATTTTAGTATCCTTGTTAAGAGCATAGCTCAAAATGGAAAGAAATTTGATGATGAGGACCTCGCCGTGATTCTTCTTAATTTCTTACCTGATTCATTTAAGGATATAAAGAATGCAATCAAATATTCAAGAGATGCTCTAACACAAACAATTGTCACTAATGCTCTAAGATCTCGAGAATTGCAGATTAAGAAAAAATCTAAAATAAGTACAAGAGAGGAGAGCTTGTTTGTGAGAGGGAGAATGGAAAAGAAAGAACCTAACTTCAACAACAGAAGATCCAAATCAAAATCTAAGACCAGATCTAAATCAAGAGATAAAAGCAATAA
>CAIGRL010061741.1:0-14970 GCA_903798325.1 Fraxinus xanthoxyloides | reverse complement strand
GATACCACGTGCCATTGGCTAGTGTGAGCTTCTAAGATAAAAACTTCAAACATATTTGAGATTTGAAAGTACATACCTAAACGCGCATGTTCTTTAAATGTTTGACGAAATGCATAAATTTATGCAACGAATGCACTAATTGGGCATTACATAATACAACAATTGAATGATGCAAACCAACTATACGTTCCTGCCGATATTATTGACGATATGGAACGTGAGTTTGGTGTACGGATTAACTACAATAAAGTGTGGAGGGGTAAGGAGAAAGGCCTTCAAATTCTTCGTGGTTCACCTGAAGAAAGTTTTCAGGAATTGTCGTTATACTATCACGTGTTAATTTATTGAAACCCATGAACCGTCGCACACATTGATCTTGATATCACAACAGGTTCGAGTAGTTCTTCTTAGCATTTGGGTCGAATATATGTGGTTTTCGAGGGTACATGAGGCCGGTAATTTGTGTTGACGAGAGTCATTTGAAGGGCAAGTATAAGGAACACTACTAGTAGCTGCAGTGTAAGATGCCAATATGCAAATATATCCTATTATTTGAGGGGTTCTCGATAGGGAAACAAATGCATCGTGGTATTGATTTTTCACAAAGTTGAAAGATATCATTGATGACTCAAATCAGCTAGTGTTTGTGCGGATAGGAGGAAGATCATTAAGTGGGCCATTACGAGGCTATTCTCGCCTTCTCACCATGGTGCTTACATATCGAGAAAAATCTCATTGATGGGTATAGTAGTAGCAATGTCATTTTTTTATTCAAGCATGCAGGGCTAGCATATCGCCTTTTGAAATTCGAGTAGTTCATAACACATATTAGAACTATTCGACCAGCAATAACTTCTTATTTAGAACGTGCTGATTTCTCAATCGATCATGGGAAAATTTCGGTGGTAATCGATACAACATCATGACTAATAACAGTTCAAAGTCACTAAATGCAGTCATTAGGTGACAATGAAATTTCCCTATAACCTTGTTGGTCGAAAACATTACGTCGTTAATGCAATAGTTCAAGAGGATCATTTAATGTTGGTGCAATCATGTAAGTACGAAATTTGGATGAATTCGTTTTTGAGGTTCGTGTAGGTGTAGAAATATATACTATTGACCTTATATGTAACACATGCTTATGCCGAGAGTTTTAGATGAGACAAATTCCGTGTGCACATGCATCCCGAACGGCTTGCGCAAAGGGTAAATCACTGTATGACCTGTGCTCCCCTTACTACACCACAGAGAGTTGGCGGCGTTGCGTACACAGAAAGGCTTTACCCCTTCGGAATGGAGTCAGATTGAGTTGTTCCTCATGCCATTCATTTCATCGAAGTGTTGCCCCCAAATATACGTAGAGCACTAGCTCGACCTCATACACAACATAAACGGTCAAGAACTAAATGGTCGACCAATACACAAAAATGTGGCTGATGTGGTTGGTTGGGACACAATAGGCAAACATGTAGAAACCCGACATCTTTGAGTAACACGTGCACTTGAATGATATTGTGTATTTTGACTGTGAAATGATTTGCTTACATGGATTATAAATGTTTTGAAAAAATATTTGATGTATTACGTGTTTTCTATCTTTTTCGTTTCCAATTTTAATTTTATTAGTGTATTAATCGGTTGAGTTTCCTTTTATTACTTCATGACTGAAATTTTCTTAATCATTATATACACAATTTGGTAATGAGTATGAAGGAATTCATGAATGACTCGTTTTCCTAAGTCACTGGACATACAAAATGGTAATCACAACAAAGCATATCATAATGTTTGCATGTTGTAGGTCACTAAATATACAAAATGGTGATCATCACAAAAAAATACACATTACTTATATGGATTTTTGTGTCACTAGATATAATTCAACATTTCACTTACGATGATTGCATTTTCTACATATCCTCCACAACGGACAAAGATGACATCTCACTACCATCCTCGTCGGAGCTTATGATGATCACATCTTCATTTAGACTAGGAACTGCTCTATCACTGTCATCCAGCTAAATGTGGTGTGCTTCTGGTGGGACTTCTACTGGGGAGATCTCACGATCAACAGTACGATCACCCACTCCAACTTCGAACAACTTAATTTCTTTGTTTAGATTCAAAAACGGAATGGGATGAAGGCTTACCCTACGATGACGGTTCCCCGGTTGAGGAACATATGGAACAAAAATATTGACATCTTCACCATCTTTCGAGTCGATGGCGATCGGGTGTCCGCATACGATTTGAGTGGAAAGAAGTTAATAGAAACATCGATATGAGAAGTTTCTTGGGTTGATAAAGGCATAATCAACGGAAGAACATGTTAATGCTAGTAATTGCATATTCAACCCAAGGTCATTGTTTTATAGTGGATGAGTACATGTTCTTCAATGCATTAAATCTATGTACACCAACTCCACTTATTTCTATTTACATTTGATTGACACTTATTTCACATCACTAGTGGGAGAACGTACGTTGCATGTTAATTGCTTATTGCTAAAAATAATTGCATCTGAATTTTAGAAATTCATTTGTAAACGACATTGTTGTTGGAAAATTAGGGATGACAACGTGGTTGGTATGAGACGGGTCGCTCATTCCTAACCCCATCCCGTCAGGTATTTTTGTTACCTTACTCCATCCCCATACCCAGTTAAAGCGGGATAGGGCAAGTCCCCTACTCATTTATCGCCCCCTTTTATTTTTTATTTATTTTATTTATTACTTTTTTCTTATGTCTTTAGTTAGTTAATATTATTACTTTTTTACTAATTTGTTAAAAACAACTTATGTTCTCTTTAGAAATGATAATAAATTTATTATTTTTGTTCGATAAAAAACTTAAATTTGAAATTAACTTTAAACGAGGCGGATAGCTTTTGCTTTTATTTTTTTATGTCTTTAGTTAGTAAATATTATTACTTTTTTACTAATTTGTTAAAAACAACTTATGTTCTCTTTAAAAATGATGATAAATTTATTATTTTTGTTCGATAAAAAACTTAAATTTGAAATTAACTTTAAACGAGGCGGATAGCGGGGAGAGGACTATATTTCTCGTACCCTCCCCGTACCCACTTTGGGTTAATGATTATCACCCCGTCCTCACCCCATTTACCCGGTACCCCTCATGTATCGGGTTGAACTAATTTTTTTGTCATCCCTAAAGAAAATGTCTAAAAGAATATGTATCTCACCGTAAAAAAAGAAAAAAAAAAGAGCAAAAACTATCTTCTTGCAGCACAAAGACAATTTCTTTTTTAATACGGCTAGAGCTAGTATTTTATCGTATACAACGGTGAGTTTTAAGAATGGATGATAACCATCAATAGAGTGTAGATGGTTACCAAAGCTCGACATTTTATTACAAAACATAACGATGAGTTTTAAGAATCAATTATAGGCATCAATTAAGTTTACCTGGTGCAAGATTTACAGTATGACAACAAGAACAACTCATGCTTGTAGCATCATGAGTATACATCAATAATGTACAACAACCTCCACATATTAGTTGGGACATTTCCATTACTGAGAGGATGGAGATTTAAGTCACATATAAAACATTTGAACGTCCAATGCTCACTCTGATCATAATAGCACAACTGACCAACAATACACATGTACTATCATAGCGACATGGTTTCAAATTGCACAACTTTTTAAAGTGATTGGGTGTAGACCTTGTACTTGTGATATGAAGAGTTTCTTGAATTGATGAAAACATAATCAATGTAACAACTTGTTAATGCTGATAATTTCATATTGAAGCATAGGCCATTTTTTTAGAGTGGATTAGTTGGGGTTTTTCAATGCATTACATCTTATCACACCAATTCCACATGTTTCTATTAACCATTGATTGACACTTATTTTAAAACATTGGTTGATGTTAACAAATAAATTGATTAATATGTGATTAATAAATAGTTTGTAACCAATTATTTGATAGATTGTGACAAATAAATTGGTTAATTTGTAATCAATAGATAACATGTGACATATAAAATGTTATTGTAACTCACAATTTATTAAGTTGTGACCAATAAATTGCTTGCGATCAATTTATTTGATAATATGTGATTATTAAATAAGTTGTAACTTATAATATTTGTGGTTTTTTGATCGAAAAATAAATTGTGATTTATAAATTTTTTAATTTGTGATCAATAATATTTTTTCACCTGTAAATTTTTTGATCTGTGACTCAAAAACAAATTGTTCTATGATTAAGAAATTATTTGTGACAAATTAATTCAATAATTGTGATCAAATTGTATTGAATTGTGACATTAATATATTTAATTAACATCTCATAAGATGTAATTAATATCCTTTGAAATTTTAAACCTTATTTCTTAATTTTGAAATAAATAATACTTACCCCTTGTTTGTGCTCAATTCTTTCAAGAAAATATACTTTGGAATAGTAAAAAGAGGAAATTACATAATTCCATGTATTTCAACTTCAATGTGCAAAAATCAGGTGAGAATATTTTTTAATCAAAATTCAGGTATTGAATTAAGTATTAAATATTATACTCACCATACATAATCCCAAACCCTAAATCATTTTTCTTCTACCTCTCATTCTTTGCTCGTCTCTCTCTACCATCTCCATTTTCGTTTTAGATCGCCGTCGCCATTGAGGAGCTCCCGTCGCCGGAGGGTTGAGCAGTGTCGTCGTCGTTGTTGTGCCTACCCTCGCAGCCGGTGATGTGAGCGCCGACAGTGACATCGCCCTCGCCGCTGCTAAAGTTCGATAAGAACACCTGCCGTCGAAGACACATCCAAACGCCACTGGTGATTTGTGGCTGCGTTTCAGTCTCTTCCGCCGTGAATGGCTGCTTATGGGTGGTCTGTTGTGGAGTTAATTGTGGGGTTTTATCGGCCATTTTTCGAGATCGAGAGATAAAATTTGGGGAGGGATCTGAGGTGTTTTGTGTGGTGGCGTCCGTGGTGGTGGATCGGCGGTTGGGGTGTTCGTGCTTTAGTTGGTGGCTGTGGGTGGTGGCGATGTTTTGTGTGGTGGTGGATCTAGCGATTGTATGGCAATGATGTTTTTGTGGTGGTGGTGGCGCTCAGATCGACTTCTCTTGCAATGCCGATGTAGCAGCTGTAATGATGAGTTTGTGCGCTGTCGCTGCCAATTGTAATGAAGAGATCGGAGTCTATGGTTTATAGTGGGTTCGGCGATCTAAAATTATTGCTGATTCTGTGTCTGCTTCACGGTTGTTGCCGGTCAAATCTGCTTGCGATGGTGGTGGCACTGTCGGTGTGCGGTGGTATTTGACCAGATGTGGTGTTTGGTGGGTTGACAATGGTGGTGGTAGTCGACAGTGGTGCATGTGGCGGATCTGGCGATTTTGGTTTTGTGACTAAAAATATAATCCGTGACCTTAAAATTCGGTAATTTGTGACTAAAAATATAATCTGTGACCAATAATTTTGTTATCTGTGACCTAAAATTATATAATATGTGACCGTGAAAAAATCTGTAACTAACTAATTTGGAAATTTGTAACTGTGTGACCTATAAATTTTAATCAATGACCAACTAATTTTGAAATCTGTGACCAATGAACTAATTGTGACCTACAAAAATTTTAAACTGTGACTGTAAAATAATTTGTGACTTATAAAAATTATTATTTGTGACTGAAAAATAATATGTGACTATCTAAATTGTAAATCTGTGACCATATTGTATAAATTGTCGAAATCGATTGGAATAAAATTGCGGTGGAATGGTCGCCGAAATAATTATCGAAATCAGAGCCGTCGTCGAAACAGTCACTGAAAAAGAGTGATGGTCGGAACGGTCGCTAGAATAATCCCTAGAACGGTAAGGATGGTGGAGGTGGGGTGAGTTAATTATATTATATTAGAACTAAATATTAAATAAATTTATTTAATAATTAATTAATTAATTAAAATATTTTTAATTAATAAATAAATACCCGAGTTTTGCATTTTAAAACTTAACACCTGAAAATTGAATTGTGTCAAAGTTAAGACCTGACTTTTGAATTTTTCCTAGTAAAAAGTTAGAGAATATGTGGTTAAAAAATAAGGAAATTTTTTTATTTGCATTTAAAAAAATTTATAGAAAAATGTGTGGATACAGGGAAAAATCTCAAGGAATGGCTTGTTACCCTGGAAGAAGACCTTCTCAAACTTACAGATAAGCTCCAGCAGGAAGCACAATGTTTGCCAAATATGACACATCCAGAAGTTCCAATAGGAGGAGAAGATTGTTCTACTATTAGAAAAATGGTATATACTATATACTTTTTATTGCTTCAATATCTTCCAAGACATGAACCACTTCCACTTCCCGTTCCCCTTACATCTCTTCTCTGTGACCTTTCACTTCACCATGTGTAGGTTGGAAAAGCTCGTGACATTTAGCTTCTCTGTGAAGGATCACGTCCAGCTGGGAAAAGATCTAAACATATTTGACTTTGATGCTGCTGCTGAGGTAATAAACATAAAGTATTTAGTCATCCATCCATTACCTAAACGAGAGGATTTTAATCCATGCCATCCTTCCAGTTACTTAAAATGACGATCTTTTATTGAAAGCGACACTTAAAAATCCTAGAAATTGAGTAACTCCTCATTCATTTTAACAAGGAAAAGAGATAGCCTTTTCGACTCTTAAAATCACAATCTCCTTCCATAATTAATAAAACCAAAAAAATTTACTAAGACTTGCCGATTCCATTCTTCTTCAACTTCTTTGGTCCTAATTATTTGCTCAGCTTTCGTGTGGATTTATTTCCAAAATGTTTGTAATATGGTGCAAAAATGTGAAATTATTGTCATCGTTTCACTGAAGTAAGAAAAAAAGAAAGGAATCAGTGTACAATTTATAAGATTGTTCTTGATATTTGTAACGCCAGATTGTAATGCTTATTGTTTCATTGGTGAATGTGATAGCGAGGACAGTATCGACTAATGATTGCGATTTTATTTATTTATTTATTATTATTATTTTTTTGTCACTTACATAATTTATATATTTAACCTCAAATACGTGACTGGAGTGGATTTACCCAGAAAAAAGAAAAGAAAAGTACATGACTATTTAGATGATGCTAGACTGCTGAGTGCGAATGAGATATACATCAATTTGCCCATAATCTTTTGCATTGCTAAAGATTAACTCTCGTGCTATCAACTCCACCAATTAAAATTTTACTCATAATACAGAATGTACAATTCCTTCACATCTCACTTTCAATTGCTTCGTATGATATAATTTGAAGCTGTTACGTTAGAGATGGGAACTGGGCTGTGTCAGAAGTTATGAAAAGAGGCTTTACCCCTCTTATAACCCCATAAATTGTCCGTTCTCCTGTGGTGGAGAAATGTGGTTTCCAACCCCGTGGAGCGAATATTCAGGTTATCATTCTAACAATAATATGAGATCCTTTTCTTTGAGCATACTATAAAAGTCGTGTCTTCTTTATTGGCTAATTTTTGCTTCCTTTGAAGACTGGCCATTCTGTCTGTTAGTCATAATTACAACGCATTACGAAAGCTAGTTTGGAACCTTAACAATATCCAATTATCACTATTTATCAAGCCGATCCTGCTCCAATCTTTCTTCTTATCGAATATGAATCGGCGTACTGCTCCAGGGACCAGGATGTACATTTTTCCGATTCTCAATTTTGAAAATGTCCAAATATTACCTCTTCTGTCATCGAAGTATTCTTTCTGTGACAGATTTACTCCATTAAGGGTAGTGATCAATGTCTGATAGGCACTGCCGAGATTCCAGTGGGGGGAATCCATATGGATTCCATTATTCCTGAGTTCTCATTACCTTTAAAGTACGTGGCTTTCTCCCATTGCTTTCGTACAGAAGCCGGTGCTGCTGGGGCTGCAACAAGGTAAAACTTAGTGAGGTTTTGCAAAATCTTCATGTTCTTAACTTCATTTAAGTTCATCAGTGCATTTGTAAAACAAAAATTATATATGTTCACAGCTTCCGTCCCTAACTCTTAGTTACCTTTGGTTCTTTCCCTTTTTGAATTTTCTCTTTCTATTGCTGATGCGTGATTTTATAAAATTGGAATCTGGTGACCGAACATACTAAACACTGACTTATTGAGTACTGATCACAATATATGCTAAATTTTTAACATGAGAAACTGTTTGGCCTTGTCCTTGAATTGAACAAATATTAGTAACTTTCATAGAATAATTATCATCGATTATAGAAGAGATATTTCTTTTACGTGTATATCATTATGTATTATGTAGCTTGTATATTGTACCCGTGTGTGTCTACGGAAACATAGACACATTCAAAACAGTTTTGCTTGAATTTTAAGGCAGTCATATGCTCTTAAGAGATCGTTTGTAAATGTTTTCAAATACATATAATCAAATGTGTGCTTAATCATTTCAAATTTAAGTGTTAAATGGTGTTGTTGAAGGTTCTTCATTCATTTCGAGTTGTTTCTTGATCACCAACAAATCGATGTATGCATATGATGCTGTGGCAAAATACTCTGTAACAACATGAAAACATGCTTCTGTGAATGCTTAAGTTGTGCAATAATGTTCCTCTGGTATTTGGGGAGCCATCATTTATCCATGCTTTTGACTCAGGTTGAAGTGCTAACGTTTGTTCTGAAAATGTAATCTGCTGACTTTTTATTTTTTCAATGAATTTGATTGTTGACCATTTGGGACAGGGGCCTTTATCGAGTACACCAATTTAGCAAGGTAGAGATGTTCATATTATGCCGACCATAGGAAAGTAATTCCTTCCATGAGGAACTTATTGAAATCGAAGAAGACCTCTTATCCTCGCTTGGACTTCATTTCAAGTGTGCATCTGACTTCATTTCATCTGGATTTAAATTCTCTATTGATGCGTTAACCATATAGTCTTTCCTATTCATTTTCCGCTTGCTGGGTTGATGACTTCATCACTATGCTAATTTTCACAGAACTATAGACATGGCAACACAGGATTTGGGTGCACCAGCATAGCGTAAATTTGATGTGGAGGCCTGGATGCCTGGATTGGGACGTTATGGTGAGGTATGATAATAATTTTCCTGCTTACCTACCAATTGTTTTTGCTTCATAATGAACTAATCTCTAATCATCTTTGCTGATCTTCTTCAATAGATATCAAGTGCCTCTAATTGTACAGACTACCAAAGCCGGCGGTTAGGCATTCATATTGCCCAGAATCATCCATTCCTCCCAAAAAGGGTAAAGGCAGTTCTCCGCCAACACGGTTTGTTCACACACTAAATGCAATGGCATGTGCAGTTCCAAGAATGATTATATGCTTGCGCAAGAAGATGGTTCTATTGTTATACCTGAGCAACTAAGGCGTTTCATGGGTGGACTTGAGATCATTACTCCAAAATTCAAGTAGGGTATTAATTTTACCTTTCTCATTAGAATTTGGTTACAATTTGTTATTTATACCTGATTTAGATTTTGTCAGAATTGTAGCATAAAACAAAGTGATAATTTATTCTTTTCACATCTCTTGTTAGGGTTCATGCAATTATAGTGAAATAATAGACTAATTTGAACTTTTTTTAAAGCTTGGGGACCAATGGTGCAATTTCTCCAAAAGGAAGGAAATGACATGGGCGTCCTGTGTAAGGAAAGACCAGTGGCCGAAGTTAATTTTCATATGATATTTTATAATGAATAGAAGTCCGTTTCAAACATTGAAGCATTTATTCAAAAGGAATTATACTGGTACTCACATGGGGATGGGCTACATATGAATTAAATATTGCCAAAAAATGGGTCCCGTGTAATTGTGTGTATTTTGTAAGCTTTTTCGTCCATAGTGGGAAGTATTCTTTTGTTTATTTCCTTGAAGGCCGTTGTCAAAAGTAGATTCTGACATGTTCGGCAAATCACATTGATATGTTATTGGAATGGCCGATAGGAACAAAGCAAGACAATTAACAAATTTTGTTATGCTCAATCCAAATGTTCCTTGAACTACGCGGTTGCGATTTTATCAATTCCAGCGCATAAAAAATGCTCCTACCTTTCATTCTTTAGCTAGCTAAGAAGTTGCTCAATGAGCTGTCCATGGCCGATTATGAAGTCACTTTACAAAGAGACAATAGAATAACATCAATTTTCGTTTTGAGATTTCAAAGTTATGTTCCAAGAACAACGTTTCCCTCCTGTCTGAAAGTGTAACACTGAAAATACATTAAAAAGTTACTTATTTTACTCACATTTACCTTTAGGTCGTCGCATATACGCTATATTTGATCATATGTTGGATTGAGAGACCTATGAGCGAAGTGTGTTAAATATGCAGACATTAACATTGATCCTAGATAGTATATTTTTATTCTAATAAAAAAGGTTCTTGTCATCAGTCATCACAAGCAAAGACGAAAAACAGCGACGCTTTAATGATTTGAATATGTTGAATATTGCACATTCTTGTAATCATGCATAGGAAATTTAAAATAATCCAGGAACAATGAGGAGAACAATTAAAAATAAAATCTATGGCATATTCTTGGTGGATTTTTCTATGTAATTTATACTGATCTGCACCTCTTATATGAATCAGAAAACATTGTTTGAGCATATGAAAACCAATTACAATGGCTCCAGAAAACCATGGCCAAGAAAATGGTGTCCAAAATGTTATGGAAGTGGCTCAAGTCGCAGTCGTGATGGTGCCTCTTCCGGCACAAGGCCATCTCAACCAGCTTCTTCACCTCTCCCGCCTCGTCTCTGCCTATGACATACCTGTCCACTTCGTCGGCACCACCACACACAACCGCCAGGCGAAGGTTCGAGTCCATGGTTGGGACCTTTCAGCTACCACCAATATTCATTTCTTTGATTTTCCAACACCTCCATTCGACAGCCCTCTCCCTGACCCCAATGCCACCACTAAATTTCCCTCGCAAATCCTTCCAGCCTTTCATGCATCAATGCATCTGCGTGAGCCTATATACTCATTCGTACACAAACTTTCGAGCACAGCCAGAAGAATAGCTGTGATTTATGACTCTTTAATGGCTTATGTTGTTCAGGACATATGTTCTATACCAAATGCTGAATCCTATTGTTTTAATAGTATATCGGCTTTCTCTTTATACTCATTTTACTGGGAAGTTAATGGAAAACCTGCTGTAAGTACTGAAGCAGAGATATTAAAAGAAGTCCCTTCCTTGGAAGGTTGAATTTCACCAGAGTTTGAAAAATTTTCAGAATTGCAACAAGGTGCGAAGAAATTCAATTCTGGAGATGTTTATAATGCAAACAGATTTATAGAGGGGTTGTATCTTGATTTGCTTGCAAAAGAAAAGACTACAGGAACAGACAAACTCTGGGCTATTGGACCATTTAATCCAATGGTGATACCTGGAAAAAAGGACTTAAACAGTCATCACAAATGTTTAGAGTGGCTTGACAACCAACCTCTAAATTCAGTGATATTTGTTTCATTCGGCTCAACATCTTCGTTTTCCAATGAACAAATCAAAGAGCTTGCCATCGGATTGGAACAGAGTGAACAGAAATTCATATGGGTATTGAGAGATGCGGATAAAGGGGATGTCTTCAAAGGTGAGGCTAGGAGAGCTCCATTGCCAGAAGGGTTCGAAAAGAGAGTGGAAGGAAGAGGACTTATTGTGAGAGACTGGGCACCCCAGTTAGAAATTCTGGGGCACCCTTCAACCGGTGGTTTCATGAGTCATTGCGGATGGAATTCATGTACAGAGAGCATAAGCATGGGAGTTCCAATAGCAGCTTGGCCGATGCATTCTGACCAGCCTAGAAATGCCGTGCTAGTAACAAAAGTACTGAAAATGGGTCTGGAAGTCCGGAATTGGGCAAGTCGAGAAGAATTGGTGTCACCAGCAACGGTAGAAAAGGCTGTAAGAAGATTGATGGATTCAGCAGAAGGAGAAGAGATGCGAAAGAGGGCAGCAGAAATAGGAGATGCAGTAAAGCAATCAGTAATGGAAGGTGGTGCTACTCACAAGGAGATGGATTCCTTTATTGCTCCTATTAGTAGACAAAATATTTCATCTTAAATCTAGTTCTTTGGTCATTATTGTGGAAAGGTATAATTTGATTTCATCATTGCACCACAATAGAATTTTCCTTCATCTGCTTTGAAGAATTCCAAGTTGTTTTGAGAACTTTCTTTTTCATTCTAAGTAGCTATGCACAAGATTATGTGATCTTAATTTCCTTTTCCTTTTCCTTTTCACTCCTCAGGATCAAGCTCTGGAATCCTAATTTTAAGCATAAATCAATAGAAACTTCCCAAATCAAAAGACATAAAAATGTAATTCTCTCGTAATTTTTACTTACATTAAAAAATTACTTATAAAGTTCCTTAAAAAATCACCCAAATACCCAACTAATTTGCTCATTTGCGTCTACCTACCTTCCGGTCGTCTTAACGTCTCAGCTATCTTTCATCTCATGTTGGGTTGTAAGACATTCCAACGACGCGTGTGAAGCACGCAAACATCAACACATCCAAATGAAGGTACATTTTTGTCAACCCTGGTATACAAATAGCAAAATCCTAAAATTATAGCACATTCATGATTAATTTTATATGTTTATCTGTAGAATTGGTATAATAAAATAATCAAGAAACAGATCTCAAAATAAAAGAAATAAATAAATTACATATCTGAGATATTCTAAATGGATTTGCCAATGCAATCTTCAAATAACACTGATCTGCCCTTATTATCTGAAACCAGATGAAAACCAATAAAATGGCGTGGAAGCGGCTCAAGTGGCGGTGGTAATAGTGCCGCTTCCAACACATGCATCTTCGTGGCCACCTACACGATGTGTGCATTATCTATCTCAGTCGGCATCTCTATCCCAACTCCTCCTGTTATCTACTGTGTCTGTAACGTGCGCGCAATACCTGCTCGAAGCCTTGAACCCAGTGTTTCACTCCCTCATTAAACATATTGAAATTGATTTATTTCATTCATCCTGCTTCTCAAACCTCTCTACAGTAATGTACAGTATATTAAGAGTGAGGTTTGTGGAAAAACTTTTAAATATCAAATTTACACTCACATATTTAACTATATGTCAAATGGAAGATGCAACTTGTACCAAATATTTTACATAAAGTTTTACATAGTCAACACGTGGCGGCCCCCTATTGGGGGAGACGTCTATGGAAGATGCTATGTGTACCAAATATTTTATATAAAGTTTTACATAGTTAACACGTGGCGGCTCCTTATTGGGGGGACACCTGTAGATTAATTCATGTCAAATATACCCACTGTTGGCAAATATTTTTATGTTTGTAATGACCATTAACAAGGTTCAAGGACAAACGGTACCCACTGTTGGAGTATATTTTCCTGAACATATATTTTCTTATGGGCAACTATATGTCGAAAATTCTCGCCGAGTTTCAATTCAAACAACAAAAGGCTTAGTAAAAGCAGAAAATAAAAAGAAGAAAAGATATTGAACATTGACAAAAAGTATCGTGTACAAAGAAATGTTATTGTAATTATAGCATTACATTTAAGTTTATTCAACGTTTTCTCATTGTATACATAATTTCATAAAACATTTTATTTATTTATATATATATATTTTTTCAATTTTAATTTTCCCTATGTCAATTACCTTAATTACTTTAAAGCATTACGTACATCATTCATCCGACCACCGGTTACAACAAAAGTTTTAAAAGTAGAAGGTGATACTTCATTTGAACAAGCATGCAACGAATTCACCTCATGTTGAAATATATATTAAAATAGGTCCAAAAATGTGTTACTATTGAAAGTCTATAGATAGTGCTCTTCCTAATGATCTCTTTTTTAGTATTATTTGTGTCAATTTCCGAAAATGAATTGTTACAAAAAATTATGATCTAATTATCTAGTCTGCTATACCCAATTTGTCGCGTAGCCCTATTATAGGCCCAAAGTAAGCTGGACCAGATCATTTAAAATCATATGATCGCTCTCTAAAAGCTTATGTTTATATCAATGTCGACTATAATATCAACTTCTCCAAAATAAAATTTTTAATTAAGGACGAAGAATGAGGCAAAAATTTTCGACCGAAGAAGGTTTAAAACTTGGAGAATTTTAACAGACCAATTAATTAAACTTGGATACATTATATTTACTGAATTAAGTTAGACATAAATAAAGAATGAAAGAATGTGAAAAAAATAAAATTAATTAATTATACTTCGTGATCCAGTGTTCCAAACAAGTAGTCAAGCCGACTAGAGTGCCAAGTCTATTCAAAGCGAATAGCTGGTTATAATCTGTTCCAGCCAGATATGATTGAAATATTAGCTAGCACTAAAATGGCCCTAGTAAAGACGGTGACAAATGTTATTTTCCAGTAATGCAAAGGCCCATTCAACCAAATTCATATATATATATGAATTGACCTTCACGATTTAAATTCAGGGTGTATTTGAGCTACATTCTTCCAAAATAATGTATTCTGGAATAGTAGATTGATGGAGAGTGTGTGGTTGAAAAAGAAAGAAAAATTATTGATGTGATGAAAAATATTATTTTATTGAAGAATATGTGGTTGAAAATGAGAAGAAGAATGTGAATGAAAATTTTAATGTGTACCAAACAGGAGCTCAATACAAAAGTGCATACGCGTTCATGGTAAAAAGAGTTTCAAAATATATTTTTGAAAGTAAGGACCGACTTTGAAAATTTTAAACACTGTTCTATTAATAGGTGAGCTAGGGTTATGTCTTATAACAGATGAGATAAGAAACCAGTTAAAGATAAACAATGGTATATTGAAAAAACTTATTCTCAAAGAAAAAATTGACATGTGGTACAAAGACTTTATAGTATAGAGTTTTCGTGTTTTCCTTATTTAGAAATTTCAATGAGTACCATAATGCTAACTGCTATCATTTAGAGCCACTTAGACTGGAATTGT